>RCUC01103338.1:0-34991 GCA_003697995.1 Taxidea taxus jeffersonii
TGGGGCTCCACTCCCTTACACTTCTGGGCTGTGGTCCCGGGAGGGATGCCCAGAGTGTCCCCATAGCATGGGCAGCCCCTGCTATGCATTCACCATGGGCCTGGCATGGGGCTAAGTTGCTCCCCATGGAATATCTCATTTAATCCTTGCAACTCTATGAGGCAGGAACCTTTCATTATCCATATTTTCTGGATGAGGAAACCGAGGCACAGAGAGCTGAAGTCCCCTGCCTAAGGTCACCCAGTTGAAGATTCTAACCATCACCTGCAGAGCCCTGGCTCATAGTGGCTCTCATGCTTTAGGGACTCCCCAGCCTCAGCCCACCAAAGCACCTGGTGTTCAGAAGGAGCAGCCCTCCAACCCAAGCCTACAGGCCGAGGACTAAGAAGCCTTTGTCACTTCCTTCCTGTGACCACTTCTTCAGAGGACTGGGTAACCAGGAACAGCCTCTGCTAAAGAGAGCCCATCACTGGGGTGCCTGGGTGGCTCAGTTAGTTGTGTCCAACTCTTGATTTCAGCTCAGTCCATAGTCTCAGGATCCGATCACAAATCACTTTGGTCCCTCTCCCTCTGCCCCTCCGCATGCTCACGTGTGCTCTCTCTCTAAAATAAATAAACAAATCTAAAAAAAGGAGAGAAAGAGAGAGCCCCTCATTAAAATTTCTAGAATTTTGTAAGCCAATTGACATCACATTGGTAGCTTAAAATAGGCCATAGTGGGAGTATTTACACCATGGAAATTGGCAAACCAGCCTTCCAGCTCTCCCAGAGTGCCAAGTGTTAAACATTTAGCAGCACACTGCTGCTGGGGAGGGAATGCTGACCACCCTCAGAAAAGCACCCTGGCCTGTGGGTGGTGGGCTTCAGGCAATTCACACAAAAACAGCCCCCTCTTCTCCCGTAGAGCCAGGGATCTAAAAGAAAAGGGGTCTTGAGAGGAATGGGTGGGTCTCAAAAGTAGACCTCTGGCTGTATGATCCCAAAGGATCTGGAGAAAAAAAGGTCTCTGGAATAGTGTCGGGAAGCTCTGAGACTTTTGGTAGGCTCAGATTCTGACCAGACGTGACCAACATGGAAAGATGGCCCCAAACCAAGTACAAAACCACTGACAAGAGGCATGGGGTGGAGAAGCACGTAGGGAGGGCTGAGCTCAGGTCCAGCTGTGGCCTGCAGGGAAATGTCAAAGCCATACGGTGCGGTGGAGGGGCTTGGAGGAGGAAGAGCAGGAAAGGGCAAGCCTGCTGTCTGGGGGGCTCTGGGAAGTCGGACTTCCCACCCCACCAGTTTATAGCTGAAGACACTGAACTGGAGGGGCAGGGCACACTCTAGTAAGAAAGCACTGACGATCAAGAAGGCATGATCAGAGAGACCGAGCAGTTGTTTGGAATGAGTTCAGGTCTTCTGGGCCAGACAGATCCCACCCCAGGTGTTGGCAGGGGATCTCGTACCGATCTCAGAGAATGTGGGAGTGGGAGTGGTCATGGGGCAGGAGATGCCTGAGCTGCAGCTAAATTTTCAGAAGAGGAGGCAAGCTGGATTTGCTGAATGCATCAGGGTTTTTCAAGTGCAAGCAACAAAATCCATTCTCACAAATTTAAGCAAAAAAGGGAAAATCCTGGCAAGAAATTGGGTCGTTGAGAGAAGGGACAAGAGGCTTAAAAGCAGGCGCTGAAGTGAGAAAGGAATTAGAAGCAGGGAAATGACTTACCTGTTTTATTGGGTCCTGCTGCTGAGATTGGGGCCCCCCAAAATCCCCACTAAGGTTGTATCTAAAAGGCAAGAGGACATGGGGTCCTAGTAGACCCAGGGATGGAAGCGGGACAAATGCAAAACCCAAGAAATGTCCACTGAGGGGGCCTCATGCAAACCCCAGGCATGCTTCCAGTGGAGCTTCTCTGTTGGCTACAGCTGAGCAAGGAAGGTAGGGCCACATGGGGCTATACCGGCACTCCCGAAGACCCTTCTGTCCAGACTGGCTTCCCTGATTACAGAGTTACTGTTCTGGTGGGTCAGGGCCAGACTGGAAACAGTGTGTCTGGATTTCCGCCAGACACCTGATAGAGTATCTCAGGATCTGCAAATGGAGACATAGGAACCGGATGGCAGTGTATTTAAAGGAATGCAAAACCGGTTGGACCACCAGCATTGTTTTCTAACACCACTGATTAAATAGCTAATGTCAATCCAAATTTGGGTCTTCCCCTTTGAGCCTCAGACTGTGACCTTGGTGCTCTTCAGCGTTCTTATTAAATATCTGGGCAACCTACACTGATGACACACTGGTTAAACCCAAGAACAATGTGCCCATCTCTTTTCGGTGGACAAGCTGTGAGTGGTGGCACGCAGGACAGTGACATAGACGGCCTGGCTGTGGGGACTGGTTCTCATGGCACAGCACTTGAGTCGGCCCAATGAGGAAGGACCCAGAAGATCCCTGAGGGAAGGGATGCTCCCTCCTTCTCCCTGGACTGGGCCTGCAAGAATGTAGCCTGGTGAGTTGTGGCAGCCACCTTGGAACTGGTAGGGTGGAGGCTGTCGGACAGTGGTGCCAGACCCGGAAGAGCAGAGATGAGGCATGAATCCTGGTCCCACTGTTCTTCCTGGATCCAACCATGCCTGATGCTAACCTACTCCTGGTCTTTCAGTTCCACATGGCAATAAATCCCTTTTTGCTTTAGTCACTTTGGGTTGGGTTTCCCAGTATTTGCAATGGATACACTTAGTATCCTTTGCGAGTTCACGCCAGGGCATTGTGTCACAGTGGGCTGAGCTGAGACTGACATCCAGAGGCAAGTAACAAGGATGCAGGGGACAGAGAAGGGGCTTGGAACCATGCTACATGAGGAACAGCTGAAAGGACTGGAGGTGTCCGGCCTGTTAAGAGCAGATGGGGCCAGGCTGGGGCCCTGGCTTAAATAAGTGAAAAGGGGGAAGCCATTCAGCGTGGCCCCAGAAGGAAAAGCCAACAGCCATTTGGGAGAGCTTACTGGGAAGGATTCCTCCTCATTCCAAGAAAGTGGCTTTGAACAGTTCCAACCACCTGAAGGAGTACGATGGGGGCAAGTTGGAAAGCCAACACCCAGGTGGTTTATATTCAAAATCCTGTGGCCTGGACATTCAGGAAGCACCCAAGATGGGGTCAGGATATAGAGGGGGCAATGAGCTTGGAAAGGTGGGGGGATTGGACGAAGACCGCAAAGAGAATTAAGGTTCCCTGACTTTCTCCTACAGTCTTTCATGTCCATGGGCCACCAGACAAGACCCTGACAGTCAATGACCACATGGGACAGTGTTCTGCTCCCCCGAGTGTGGGAGGGGGTGGGGAAGGGGGTCAGGCTGAGCAGTAACAAGGTTCCAGCCCTGCCACTTCTCTGAGCCTCAGTGTCTTCATCTAATAAGTGGGACTAACTTCACATATCTTGTGGGTTTCCTGAGGTTCTGATCAGATGATGCAGGCAGAGCCCAGCGTGGACCATGATTATTACCATCACCAAGTTAATTAGGAGCGAAAAAGGTAACAGTTTACAGCCACTGAAGGCTCCTCCTCTGCCCCACCCCAGGTTTCTCACCTAGCAGACGCAGGATGAGTTTTGGAGTCAAAGACCTGGACGGGAACCCCAGCTCTGCCTAATTTGGCCTGAACTGCCGGAAGCTGTGCCCTCCCTCATCAGTAAAATGGGACCAACGCGGCGGCGCACTCGAAGCCCCCAGCCTACAGGAGGTGCTCACAAAGCTCCGCGCTCTCCTCCCTTCGGAGGCGAGGTCAGCGGGGGTGCTCTGGAAGTCCCACGCACCCCACCCCACCCGCCAATGGGGCCCACTGACCAGTCCCGTCTCGGGGGCCCGGGGAGGGCTGCAGTGGTGGGGGTGCAGCTGGGCGCTAGAACCTGGGTGCTGCGGAAGCCGCCGAGCCGTGGAAGCCGCCGAGCCGTGGAAGCCGCCGAGTCGCGGTGCCCGGGGGCTGGACGCCCGTTCCCCCGGCGGCAGCCGAGCGCTCAGCCAGGAACTTGTTAACAGGCCCCGAACAAAGAGCCGCTAATCCCGCGGGCGGCCGCGGGCGGGCTGGCGGGCGGAGGGATCCCGCCCCTTCCCCAGCCCCTGCTTCTTCCCAGCGGCCGCCGAGTTCCCGGTGCAATCAGCCCCCGCGCTGGGGCAGAGGCGGGGCCGCGGGGGCGGATGCACCCCCAGAGTGCGCCTCCCCAGAGCCCTCGCGGGCGAGCCGGCTAATTGCTAATCCCCTGGGCTCGGGCTCCCACTGGCTCGAGTCTCTGCCGCCCCTCGGCCGCTAACGTGCCGGGCAGCCGGCGTCTAGCCCGGGATCCCCGCCCGCCAAGCTACCCGAACAACCGGGCCACGGAGTGGGGATGGTTTTTTGGAAGCACGTCAGGCTCGGGTCACGCGGGGACTCTAAGGAAGCACTTCTACCTGCCCGTGCCTGGCACCCTTTTGTTGGGGAGGAATGAGAGGGCTGGAAAGAGGCAGGCGGGGAGATGGGGGGGTACCGAGCAGCCTCTCAACTCAATGTGGTCTCTGCCCCAATTAGGAGGGGTAGGATCTCACTCTGGTGTACTCCCTGCAAGCTCTCTGCGGGACGTGCTGGGGTGGGGAGGTGGGGTTCCACCTGCCCTCCTGGCTGGGGAGGTACCCCGCAGAGGTGGAGTACAGGGTCTGAGCTCCCTACGCCAGGGGCCCTGCAGTTGCAGTTCGGGCTCAGTCAGTCTAGCCTGACTCCCCTCCCCAAACCTCAGCCACATATTTGCCTGGAGCTCAAGGTGACCCTGAGCCTTCCAGATGGACAGAGCTCTGACATCCAGGTGTGGGGAGGGTCCTAGCTCTGGGGATTCACCCATCAGGGCACTGGCCCTTGGTGCTCTCTTCAGGGGGCCCCTCCCCCATCTAAGTGGGATCTAAATCCTGCCTCTTTGTGACCTACCCTGGGGACGAGCAGCTGCCACTCAGGCCTCTCTAGATTTCTCAGTCTCTCCCCTCTCAAACAGGGCTGGGATGGATTGTCTACAACCACACCTGGAGAAGGGATGGGGGGGCGGCAAAAGAGAAGGAAAAAAAGCCAGCCAAAATGCAGGGCTCCCCTCAGTCCTCTGCCCTCCCACCTGGACCCCCAGCTGCACCCTCTCCCACAGAGATGGCACCAAGGACTCCCCGGAAGTGAGGATAAAACAGTGCCCCCTGCGGTATCCATCACCATCAAGCGCTAACATTTATGGAGTGCCTACTGTGTGCCTGGACTATGACATACCAATGACGTGCATCAGTCTACCTAATCTACCCAACAGCCCTGTGAGTTAGGTCCTCTCCGCACACCATTTTTTTTTATAGACAAGAAAGCTGGTGAGCCGGCTAGGACTAGGGCGGTGCACAGGGGGTGCCAAGGGCACAGAACTGAAGGAGGCTGACCCTGCACTTGCACGACTTAATTCCTCACCCTAGTCCAAGTCCCAGTCCAAACCCAGACTCCGGAACTGCCGACTCAGCCATTCCACCACCTCCTCGACATGCCTGGGATCCTGGCTCCTGAGGGCCAAAGGCTGCTTGTGGCTTCTGACATCTGTGTCCGGGGAAGAGGGTGGGCTGCAGGCACTGACACTCTGACCTTCTGGGCGGCCCTAAGAAGGCCCGCTTTTGCCATTGGGGGTGTTCACCAGCTAAGGCAGGGCCCTGGTTCCTGACTCAGTCTCTGGGACTCACAGTTGCCACCTCTGCTTCACAGCTACCTTCGGCCCTGCCTCGACAGGCACCTGGCTCCAAGGCAATGCAGGCAGCTACCGCGGGGATGGTTGGGGGCTTCAGTGGATGCTGGGCAGGTGTGAGGGGGTCCTGGGGGAACCTGCTGCTAAGGGCACGGTCCACCCCGGGCTCCCAAGGCAGCCTCCCTGTGCACCGGCCTCTGCTCCAATAGAGTCATCAAGTCTGATGCTTAGGATACAAAGAGGCAAACAGCGCAGAGAGGTTAAGTGACTTGTCCAAGATCACAAAGCAATCAAATGGCAGAGCTGGGACTAGAATTTAGTCCGGTCCAGGGCCCACAGCCTTTTGTTGCCATGTTCTGTGTCAGAGCTGGCCATCAGGACACGGTTCCAGGACAAGCTGAACCCAAATCCTCATTTTCATAGAGCCAAAGTTCTTTGTGCACTGGAGGAACTGGTGTGTGAGTCAGGCCCAAGTCCCTGCAGGGGGCGGTATGTGTACAGATTGGAAGGGCGGGTGTTTACTTCTTCCACCTAAAACCATGACTCCTTCCTGGGACTCCTGCCTAGGGCTGGAGCAGTGACAAATGTTTTTCTCTCTTATCTCTGGACTTGGGCCCTGATCACCTCAAGACTCTAGCTCTGTCCTAATTCATGCCTTTCAACGCCAGGGAAAATGGGAGGAGTTAAACAGCCAGAGTTGTCTGCTCCATGTTGGGTTTCATCCTGGAGCCCTCTAAGGAGATCATCTCCTTACTATAACCTATTCAAAAACATGGAACAGGCTGGGGAGTAAAAGCTACTTGTCCAAGGCCAGGTGCCTCAGACTAAAACCCAGGCCTCTCTGTCTTCCAAGCCCCTGCCCTTTCTATGCTACCTGACAGGAGGAAGGGGCTGAGGCTCCCCAGAAGGCAGGAGCACCTGTCAATGCCACTCCCATGGGAGCAGACAAGAGGAGTGAAGGGATGGACCAGTAGAACTAATCACAGGAAGCTGAGCTTCCATTCAGGTGGTGAGGAAACCATCCCCAGGGGCTCAGGGGCCAGACTGTCCTGGTGCTTGGTCTCAGGAATCAGAAGTCCCAACAGGTTCTGCACAGAGCAGCCCAAGTCCTGGTTTCCTGAGAACAGGGTGGGGCCTAAGGAAGAGGCCACCAGGGCAGATGCGTGGTGACAGGATGGGCAATGCCATGGTTCTGTGCCTCCCTGCTCCACCTTCCAAGGGCTTGAGTCCTCAGGGCTGGGGCCCAGAATGACTTTATTTGCATGACAAAACACTGATCTGGGATCATCTATGCCCAAGAGGGGTGGGGACGACCTGTACACCTGTACAAAGGACCCACAAACACACATGATCACATGAGCTGGGTTGCCATCTGTGTGAGGGTCCAAGGCGCAGACCCCCCATGGTGGGGCTTTAATTTGCTCATTCCTACTTTGGCCAGGAGCCATTTCCAGCCTCTCCAGAGTGAAGAAGTCTGTGTTCAGGGACAGGGAGGGGGAGGGCTGCCAAGGGGGCCAGAGTAA
Organism: Taxidea taxus jeffersonii; assembly: GCA_003697995.1. Lineage (NCBI taxonomy): Eukaryota > Metazoa > Chordata > Mammalia > Carnivora > Mustelidae > Taxidea > Taxidea taxus. The sequence goes on from RCUC01103338.1 coordinate 7,232, forward strand.
ACTTCTCTTCTCCTCCCTAGCCACAGCAGCCCTCCCTACCTAGCCAGAGAACCCAAACACAAGTGGAGGAAAAATATGCACTTGACTGGCTGTGACTCAGAGCATGTTAGGGCCTAAGAGCAGGGTCACGGCACTGTAGACTACAGCAATGCCCGCAGGAAGCACCGGCATGAGTGAGGAGGAAGCTCAGGCCAGAGGCTCTGGCAGTTGCCCCAGGCCCCACAGGCCTCCCCAGGGCTGAGGAATCTGTCCTATAGGCCACTGGAAGCTCAGCAATGTGCTGTGGCCCTGGGGGGAGTTGGGGAGGCCTCTTGGAGGGAGCTGGATTAAAGCTGGGGGCTGAGATAAGCAGTAGAGTTGGGACTGGCAGCAGCAGGGGGGAGTTGGCCTAGGTCTGGACAGAGCAGAAGATGTCAGCTATAGGGTGGGGAGGGTGGCTGGCGGGGCCAGGTGCACCAGGTTCTGCAAGGCAAGGGAACTATAGATTGTCTGGGGGCATAGATGCCCAGCTCACCGGCAGTTAAAGCCAAGTCCCAGTAATGATACAAGTGTTTCCCTAAGGGTCCCCAGGCTCACGGCTGGACTTCTTCTTCAGGCACTGGGGAGCCATAGAAGGCTTTCTAGTGGGGTTCCAGCCTGGATACCAGGGACATTAATCAAAGCAGAGGAGCCACAGAAAGCAGATGAATGGGGGTGGCCACTGAACTGATCCAGGTGGGAAAGGTGAGGGGGAAAGGGGCTGGGGGTCAGGAGTGCTGACAGAGGAAGAGAGGGACACGAGCAATGTCACAAGTAGAGCTGAGCTGGAGGACTTGGTGACAGATTAGACATGAAGCGTGAAGGAGAAGGGAGAGCCAAGAGAGGCTGCAAGTTTTCCAGCCCCGGGCCAGAGGACTAGAGGGAGGGGGAAGGCAAGGAGGGGGCTGCAGGAGAGGGTTGGCCTGGATAGAGAAGGCTCGGGCATGCATGTATGTGGATACATGTGTTCCTAGGCAGCCAATACCATGGCCTCTGTGCACAGATGGGGTTCCTCCACCTCAGGCTGGAGGTAGCTCCTGACTTTAAGACTGTGTGGCTTGAGTCTGCAGATCTGGGGCCCAGAGTAGCCCCAGGAGGGACAAAGTTATGTAAGACAGGAGGGCTCCTGGCCTCTGGCTGAAGCCAAAGCTGGCCACTCCGAGGAACCTGCCAGTGGCTCCTGGCTGGGGCTTTGGAACTTGGATTGATGCCAATCCCCAGCTTCCTGAGGGCAGCCCCTCTCAACATGGACAAGGGAAAACATATAGGCCAGTCAGAGGACTAGCCCTCTCCTGGACACCTGTGGGGCCCTAAAGTCCAGCCCAGCCCATCCCTGAGGCAAAGTGAGAGCAGGGTATCTCTTAGCCCTAAAGAATTAAGACACTCTCCCCCTAACTAGCTGCTCCAGTCCAGGGGTGAGGGACAGATAGAAGGGTCCAGGACCAGCCCTGAGGATGGGGGTGGGGCCTGAAGAAGAGACCAGCAGGACCGATGGTGGGGTCAGGATGGACAATACCAGAGCTTGGTGCCCCTCAGCACCACCTTCCAGGAAGCCAGCTCCTCACGGGCCCCTCCCCCTAGGAGTGCAGAGATCTGTGTGGCCGGGCAACCAACAGGTATGAGCGGCCCACCCTGGCGGGGAGGCAGGTGCCAGCTATGTGACGGAGATGAATGGGAAAAAGCTGTGAGGCTGGGTGGAGGCGAGGTCCCTGTGTTCGGGCCACACGGGGTGGTGGGTGAGTGTGCTGAAGGGACAGACTTTTGCGTGAGGTGGTGACAGAGGGTGGGCCCCTGGCCTGGGGAGCAGGAGGATGCAGTCCTGCTAGCCCCCTGCGCCCCCTGCTGCCCGACTGGCCCATCCCTCCCTCAGCCACTCACACACATTTTTCACTGGCTGCTGTTGCCGAGGAGATGATGGGTGGTGTGGGAGGAGGTGCGGGAGGAGCTGGGGTCATCTCTGGGCCAGCCTGCCTGGGCATATGTGCCCAGAGCCTGTGGGGGACAGCAGTAAGGGACCCCAGATAAGGAGAAGGGCCCCTGCATGCCCTTCAGAGGCTCCTCCCACAGGCCTGAGAGTGGAGGCTCAGTGGCAGCCTCCGCTCCAGGGCGGCCCTCATGCACTGGTGCCCACCTGCCTCCTCTGGGGGCAACCTCAGACCAGGCCCCAACAGGTGTCCCACCAACCCAGGACACGGTTCCCCTACTCTGTGACCGTCTGAGGCATCCATGCGGCAACCCCCCCCACCCAGGCTGTGGCACCCTGACTCGACAGCACCCATCACGCCCTTAACCTATTCACACGGGCTCACCTGCGCCACTGTTCACAACCATCACACGTGCAGCAGGCCAGCCATCACACAAGCTCATCCGGCCCCTCACACACCGATGCCACAAACACTGCCAGCCCCCATCGTCGCCAGGGCACACATGCCAAGCCAGAGCCCTCACACGTGCTCACGTGGGCGACATGCAGATATGACCACACCGCCTTCTCATACACAGCCAACTCAGTAAACATTTCCTGGGTGCCTACTTGGTATCTGGCAATACCTCCCCTGTGTGAGGACATTGAACACCCCCAGTTCACCATGGTTAGCTCACCAAACCTGCACCCCCCAAGGGCTGCACGCACCACCCGGACACGGGTATGTGTGCAATAGGAACACACACCCGGCAGCAGCGCAGCCTCCCAGCTCCATCTGGATGAAAAGGGGAGGTCATGGGGCAGGAGGGTTTGTTTAAGTGAGGCTTTCAGGGGTGGGGGGATGATGGGGTGTTGGAAAATGGATGGGGTAGAGCAGAGCAAGGACTGAGGGGATAGACTGGGGAGGGCAGCCAGGCAGTGTGGGTGCAGGATATGCTACGCAGAGACCCTTTAAAGAAACAGCCATCAGCCTCAATCATCAGGCTGGTCTCAGCTGTCACTCATTGATCTCCAATCAGTCTGGCTTCACATCTCAGGAACCCCAATGCTCCCATCTGACCCCTAGGATTAACAATGGCCCAGCCAGGCTGGGAGGCATCCCCCAGGTTCTCAGGATAGCAAGAATCAAGCATTGCTAGGGTGAGCCTCATGCTCCCTTGATCACACAAATGACCTCCCCCCGCAATACATACATAAGCTCAGCTCTGCTAAGTGCATGGATGGTGGGGAGGGGGGATGATCAGAAGGCCCTAACAACTCAGCTCAGGTGGAAGCTCAGGGAGAGCAGACAAAGGACGCTGGGGAACTCCCCCCACCTCAAGGGAGGTGGGCTGAGAGCTTAGTTACCAAGCAGGTTAGGGTGGCCAACGGGACATGAAGGGAGAAGGAAGGGCGGTGCAATGAAAGCGAGAAGGGAGAGCAGCAGCGGCCCCACAGTACACAACTCTGGCCCCCCATGCACCAAGGAGGTTGGGAGCCACAGCCCTGGCCAGGGGCCACGGACCTTTGACGGTGCGGGCTGCAAGGGCGGGGGGCTGGTGTATGCACCTCCACGCCTGAGTGTGTGCGTGTGCGAGCGTGTGGCGGGGACAGAGGAGGACACTGTGTTCTGGACGTGGGCAGAGGCTAGGTGCCAAGTCGGATTTGTGAGTAGCTGTTCGGGTCAGATGCTACCGGGAAGAGGTATCTTAAGCCCCCTCCTCATTTTCCTGGGCACTGGGATGTGGTCAAAATCTTCTAATCTGCGACCCTCAGAGTCAGGCTCCTCCGGGCGTTGATTCAAACCCCAGACTCTGCTCTGGGGCCGGGCAACCAGCAAACTTCCCCCGCCCGGAGGCGTGGAGCGTTTACACTCGCCAGCCCCGCGCGCTGACAGCTGCTCCAGCACTTGGCAGAACCCAGGCTTCCGGGGAAGCGCGCGGGGAAGCTGCGCAGCAGCGAGAGAGGGCCCCCGCGTCCCGCCTCGCAAAGTTTGGCCTCGGGGGGCTTCCAGCCGGGTCCGGCAGAGCGGGTCAGGGACCCCCCAGAGCAGCGAGCGTTCGCGCGCACAGCCCCCCGCAAGCCACCCCAGAGCGCGCGCGTGACTCACCCGAGCCGTGGAGCCAGACGGTGAGGACCATGCCCAGGAGCGCTGGCCAAAGGCCGGGCCGGACGGCCATGGCCGCGGGCGGGCGGGCGAGCGGGCCGGCCGGGCGCGGGGCCCCGCGGGCGGGAGGGCGGCTTTCAGCGCCTCAGCCCAGAGCCCCAGCCCGGGGCGCCCCCGGGGCCCATGCCAGCGGATTGCGCTGCCTCGGGGCGGCCGGCTACGGGGCGTACGCGGCGCGTGGCTCCCCGGGGCACCAGGAGCACAGCAATGCAGCCGGGGCGGAGCGCAGCGCCAGCCGCGCCGCGCACCGAGCCAGCCGCCGCGCCGAGCCCGCAGCCGGGGAGCGGGCCGGCGGGCGCCGCAAAACCCGGACTGGAGCAGCGGAGCGGGGGCGGCGGCAGGGCGGGGCGGGGGAAGGAAGGAGGGGCCGGGCCGCCCCACGCCGCGCGCGCGGGCCACCCCCAGCTCCGGGGATCCCTCCAGGCGTTGCCCGAGGCTCCCCCGGGGAGGGGTTGGGGTGGTGGGCGGGGAGGCCTCCCACCGCCCCGCGCGGTCTCCAGGGACAGGGCCTGGAGTCCGAAACCCGGAATGGATCGGTTCTCCGGATCCGGGCTCTCCCAGGCCCGCCAGCCTGCGCACAGGTGGCCCGGGAGGGGCCCAGGGCTGCAGCGACCCTGGCGCGGAGCCAGCCTGCAGAGAACGGCCTGGGGCAGGGGTGCCGGGGGCAGGTTCCGCTGCAGTCCTCTCCCCCAACCCCACTCCACTCCCCGCCTCCCGGCAGTGCTTCCTGGCCGTTAGCGTGCTGCGGTACGCCACCAGCCCGCGGCTTGGATAGGGGACTGCGGGAGAGCACCCGGGCCCCCGCGCTCGGGCAGGCCAGACTCGGGGCCACCTGCAGTCCCAACTGTGTACCCTGGTGGATCCCAGTGTGACCCAAGATTTCTCTAACCCCGTGGCGCCTCTCGCTTAAGGAAAACAACCCCAGGGCACAGCGTCTCTGACTGGGCGCGCGGTGTTTGCGCCCTGAGCGCGCACTACGCCAGAGATGTGGGCGTGAAGGACTGAGCCGGGCTTTGGAAGCTAAGGAGACCCAGGATAGGGTCTAGGCGCCTCCGCCTTCTAGCTCTGTGACCTTGGGCAAGTCACGCGTCTCCCGCAGCCTCCAGCAGTGACCGTTGTTGGAGTCTCCTGCTCCCCACCCCCATTCCCTAATCTGGTTAAAGTAAACAGACGGTTGCCTTGAAAGGGAAAGGAAATGGCAAACGCGCAACATATACCCAGGGAGAATTGTTAGAAAAAGAGACGGTCCTACTCTGGGTCTGGAGAGGGACGAGAAGGGTGAGGGCATGGTCGCAGACTAAACCTCCTACAGGGACCAGTCCATGATGTAAATTGGTCCTGCAGGCTGGATGATATGATAATGGTCTACGCTTCCACAAAGCGATATGAGCTCTCCTATTTTTCTTGAAACCACGAGGCCCTCTCTCGGTCTGTCTTTTGTTTCCCACTTTTGATAGAGAAGGGTTAGGAGAAATGTTTTGCTTTTCTCTTAACTAGTATAAGAAACATCAGCCAATGTCCGGATACACATGTAGGGACGCTGGGCTTCAGCGCGGAGGAGACAATGGCGACCTGGACACTGGGCGTGGGATCCCATCGCAGGGGGGCAGCTGGCTTTTCTACTCCAGGTGCCAACTGGTATTGAACTGGGGCCCAGTACGGCCATATCATCCACATTTTCAAGAGAAGCCACTGTATGTGAAATCTTGGCATTTAAAATTTTTAAATAAAACGTAATCTTTATTTTTTTACCTCAAGTGAGCCCAGATGAAAATGTCCACAAATATGCAATGGCCTCCAGGTTTTGAACTCTGCTTTGGTGATTGTTTATATGTAGGCTTTGTCTACCTGATCTACCCAACTGGAGTGTGTGTGTTTGTGTGTGTGCACATGTATGCACGCACATGTGCGTTTGCGTGCGTGTGTGTGTATGTTGCCAGGAGCAGTGTGTGCCCAGGCTGCTCCCTCTGACACTATGCCTCGAGTGCTCCCAGGGAAGAGGTGGTTAGAAGAGGTGAAACCTTACTAAGACCATCATTTGGGGCACCTGGTGGAAGAGAGTTAGGAACTGGGGTTTAGGCACTGAAGAGAAGGAAGTACTGGGATTGGGGGCTGGGATATTAGATGATATCATAATGGTCTCTGCTGGACTCTGCTATGTCCTTGCCTACATTTTAATTTGATCCTCACATGCAATCCTGTTAAGTGAACATTATCATCCCCATTATACAGATGAGATAATTGAGACTTAGGGAAAGGAAGTGCCTTATGTCCAGGGCCAACCTTATTCAATGTTTGCAGGGCTAGCTAAGATTGGTCTTAGGGAGGCTTTGACTTCAATGTCTGTGCTCCTTACACTTCCTCTTCCTGCAGTTTTTGCTCTGGGATTAGAGTTTGGGAATAAGGTTTGGAGAACAAGAAAGGAAAGGGTCTGTATCTCTCTTCATTCTCTGCTGTGTTCACTTTGCTGGCCTCCTTCAGCTAGAGTAGAATGATCTGTGTAGCAGATAGGATAGACTAGGTTATGTCATGGTAACAAACAGTCCCCAAATTTCAGTGGCTTCCATTTTATTTCTCATTTGTTCACCATGGATCTACTGCTCTAGATTATCCTCCACTGAGGACACAGGCTGACAAAACAGCACTCTGGAGCATCTTTGATCAGTGAGGCAGAGGAAAAGAGAGCTCTGGAGGTATACCCAACAGCCATCGATGGCTCAGCCTTGAAATGACACATGCCATTTCCACTGACAATTCATTGGTCAGAACTGACCCCATGGCCCCATCCAAAGGACCAAGAAGTATACGTCTCCTCCATGCCAGCAGCTGAAATATGAGGAAAGTAGCATTAATGATGACCACTGCCTCAAAGCCCAGCATGAAAAGTCCCCTGCCTACTTCTGCAACCCTACCTGAACCGTAGCCATGGTGGCCTCCATTCTGTTATTCCAGCATCTATGCTCATCCCAACTGATGGACCATCCCATTTGCCTTTCTTCCTGGGATACTCTGTCCCCAGATCTTCACATGGCTGGTTCATTTTAGCCACTTGGGCCTTGGCTTAGCTGTCCCTTTCCAATTGGTACTCAGGGCATGTCAGGCAAAGGAGCAGGGATGCCCTTGCAGAGATGGGGAGTAAATGTCTCACCTGAATTCTGCTTAAGAATCCAGGTTGGAGGACTGCCAGGAAATGCTTGTCTCAGGCTCAAAGGTAGATGGTCAGATAGGAGGGCTCCTAACATCTTTAACCTTCTTTGCCTTTGAGCCTCAGACTCAAAGGGAGGGAGAGGCCAGACCCTGCCTAGGTTGGACCCTCCCATAAATGTCTGCAGTCGCCTTGCAATATCCAAGTGACCATGCTTGGGTTTCACCTCCAGCTGCTGCTGCTGGCTAGGAATTTCTCCTCGCTAGGCAGCAAGAAACTACCCCTCACTGGATCACTGGATTCACATTCTGGGACCTCATCAAACCTCTCTCCCCACTGCCCCCATGTTCATTTCTGTTATTCAGAAGACTCTAACTTCTTCTTTTTTTTACTTTCAAAGACAAAGTCTGGGTCTATCCTGAATTTTCTCCCTTTATACCAAATAGTTCTGCTTCTGTTACTGGCATGGCAACAGAGCCCTAGGGCCCTGTCCTTACCCCCTGGCCCCTACTGCAAGTGTTCTCCTACAAGTCTGCTCCTCAGAAGGCATCTCTTGAAGGGAATTGGCAGATCTCCTGTGCATGTGCCTGATGCTTTAGCAAGGTCGCAGTCACCTGCTGGTGCCCACTGGATGGCAGGACCTCTAAGCCCACAGTGAAGCCATCACTGACTTGGAGATAAGCCAGGAGCTCCTATGATGCTGGGTAAGATGCCCATCTTAAACTTGGATTCAGTATGTCTGGGGACGTGTCTAGTAATCTGAGCTTTTACCACCCCTCCTGCCCCCTCCTGGCTATTTCTACTGGTGCCAGTGTTCTGAAGACCCCACTTTGAGGAACAGTACCCTGTGCCATAGGTAATGCCAACACCTGGATGTTCCCCATCCACCCTTGGGACACTGGCTTTCTGAATTTAAGTGCAGAGACTTCCAATTCATCCCAATTCTATTGCTCTGTATTACATCCAATCCCTCTTTCCTATATGGCACCCTCTCAGGGTGTGGAAGCTGTCAGGCAGGGTACTTGCTATTTTCTCCAGCTTCCAGTCATTCCCAGATGAGATTGGAAACTAGATTCTTTCAACCAAGTCCTTCATAAACAGGTTGCTGAGGGCAAGACCAAGGAGAGAGCCTAGTGGCTGCCCAGTCCCCACTACCTTGTCAGTTGCACTAGGGCAATAAATCACTATCTCTTTCCTCTGCTCAGGAAACTTCTGGCTATACCATCCTTCAACTCCCATTTCATGGCTGCACCCAGAAAATACACAAAAAGACCCTGCAGAACCCCAGATTCATAAGCTTTGTCTTCATCCACCAGGCCAATACCTATAACAAGAAATTAGTTTGGCTGAACTTGCTCTCGGTGACCCCACATTGGCTCTTGATAGTCCCTGGCTTGATCCAAGCATCCATATTTTCCTGCTGCCCAGCATCCAGCTTCTGTCTCCTGGAAGCATCAGCTTCCTGTCTTTCCTTCAAGGACTCACCCTGCCCCACCATCAGTGTATGAGATTCACGTGGGACCACCCCAACCCAGTTCTAGAGGATAATGCATGCTTCAGGTCTAAACACTCAGTATCCACTATTTCTTGAGCCACAGTGATTCACTTAGGGATGGACATATGACCCAACCAAGTGCTCAGGCTCTTTTCTGGGATTTTTATTAGAACTAAGGAGAGAAAGAATTTCTTTTCTTGCTGAACTTGGAGCAGAAAAGAGGAGAACAATGTGAGGGGCACATGCCTGATACTGACTCTGGTCAGGAAAAGCAGAGTGTGGAGAAGAGAGAGACACTGAATGCTGGTTCAACATTCAAGCCCCCTGGATCCAGCTGCTCCTGAAGCTGCCAGATACACCCCTGGTTTTTCAGTTACACGAACCAATAAATTCCCCTTTTGCTTGTTTAAGCCCATTTTGAAAGGTTTCTGTCATGCACACTTTAATTTTTTAAAAGATCTTATTTATTTGAGAGAGAGAGAGAGCACGAGTAGGGAGGAAGGGTAAAGGGAGAGGGAGAGGCAGGCTCCCTGCTGAGCAAGGAACCTGATGTGGGACTGGATCCCAGGATTAAGGCAGACACTTAACCGACTGAGCCACCCAGGCACCCCGTCATGTACACTTTAAAAAATATACAGAACCATCTTTTGTAAAAATCTGTTCTCGAGCCTTGCCCAAGATGGAACAAACATTTATTAGTGCCTACTGTTTGCAAGGCTTAATGCCATCCACTTGGGGAAACTGCAGCCTGTGGGAGAAGACATAGATGTCTTCCCAGTTGTATGTTAGGGTGGAATGAGAGCCAGGTCATAAGACAAGTGAAGAATGTGTAGAGGTTAAAAGGGAAAGAGAACTAGAATCAAGCCTCTTCAGAGGACCGTCAGCCATATCTGGACCAGTGTCTCCCTCACACAGAGTTCCAACATCCACCCATCCCTGAATCCCACAGACACACAGACAGACAGACAGACAGACAGACACACACACACACACACACAGCGCATGCCAGCACCCACTCAGTCTGTTTCCAACTCAAGTGCATTTCCCACACCCAAATCACACACGTGAATGCCCAGCAATTGAACATGATCAATAAAAACACGTTTCCGCATATACTTACACGTAAAAACACTTCCGGATATCCTGACTTCCTTCGTGCACTGACTACTGCACTCTAGCTGCCCTATGCTACAGAGAACGTTGTGCCTGAGCCTCTCCTGTGCTGAGCACAGGGATGGAGATCTCCTTGCCTTGGGGCCTCCAGAACCAAAGACAGTGCCCAACACTTCTCCAGATCTCCCCTTCTGCTCAGCACAGGACTAAGATTCTTAACTGGTTAATCTTTTTTTCTTTTTTAAAAGATTTTATTTATTTTTTTGACGCAGAGAGATAGTGAGAGAGAGCACAAGCAGGGAGAGCAGGCTCCCTGCTGACCAAGGAGCCCAACTCAGCGCTAGATCCCGGGGTTCTGGGATCATGACCCGAGCCAAAGGCAGACAGACTCTTGACTGACTGAGCCACCCAGGTACCCCTTACCTGGTTTATCCTTTTTCAATTCTCACAACTCTTTATTAGGTAGATGCTATTATCATCCCCATTGTATAGATACAAAAACTAAGGCACAGAGAGGGGATGAAACTTGCCTAAAGCCACTCAGCTTGTAAGAGGGGTGGGACTTAAACCTAGAAGATGCCCTAGAAATATTTGTATTCAGAAACACAAACAGAGAAGCATACACACCCAGAGACCTTTCTAGTTCCATGAGCTCCATGGCATCCCAGATTCTGAGGGGCTACATAGCCCCCATTTCTGTTTTCCTCACTGGGCACTCTCAGGCAGATTCAGTGGTGAGATGTTCCCTGCTGAAGGGCCTGTTGAAGAGGCGGGGGCGGAGAATCATCAGGAAAAGGCAGGAGGAGCTGAGGAGGAGGAGGGAGAGGACAGGATTGGACCAAGCAGAAGCCTGGCACTGTGCCCTCTGCAGATGACCTGATGGGCATTTTTCAGAGTTAATTTCATTAGCGTCTCTGGGAGATGAACAATTAGCAAGATGCCCTGATGCCTTTAAAAGCTTAAGAGAGGGAAAAGGATGGCTTCTTGGCTTCCCTACCAAACCAGAGTGCCCCTCCTCCTCACTCTTTCTCTATGCTCCCTCCATCAGGCTCCCTCCATCTCCCATCCACTGTCATCCCATCGTCCCCTCTCCTGCCATCAGACCCTCAATAGAGTCATTTCTATTCCCACCACACTCCTTGGCCACACGATGGCCCCTCCCTCCCTTTTCCAGCCTCCCATCTGCCCCTTGCCAGCCCTGTACTGGACCACTGCCCACGGTGCATCAGTTGGTCCCCTGTGTTCTGATCACTCAGACACCCAGGGCTGGGGCTTGGCAAGGGTCCAGGCCTCCAAAGTGGCACAGCTATTCTTCGGCTCCAACAGAGGGCAGGGCCAGGTAGGAGGTCTCCCATTTTGATTGATTTTGCTACCAGGTCCTTGGCAACTCCCAGACAGGGTTCCAACCCTTGACAGCTTGGAACTCCCATTCCAATTCCAGGGCTGGACTGCTGCACAGGGCTGAAGTAACCTTCTGCCTCCTCTCCCAGTGCCTGGCATATTGAGTACCCAGGACCAGGGGATGTTGGGGCTCCCAGGAGGGAGGTCCAGGATAGTGTGGGGGCATCTGTAGCTCTACTGAACAGTTGGAAAATGGGGCTCCAGACACCTTGGATCAGTATTTGTCCCAGGCTCCAGCTGCATGATCCTGGTCTTGGGGACACATTCTTCATTTTGCCTTATCTAAAGACTAGGTCTGTGGGAGGAGTTCTGGCCCAGCTGCCAGCTTCCCCCACTCTCCCCTGCGGAACCCTGGGGCAGTCTGATATAGGAAGGTCCTGCTGGCCAGGACCCCAGCCTTTGCGGGTTGAGATTCCAAGTTCTCTCGAACTAGGTGAAGATCCTATGTAGACCCCTTCTCAGACTAGATGGTCCCTGATGGTTCTAAACTCCCTTTCATCCCTAGTCAGGGCATCAGAATCCCTGGGAGCTTTCTAAAACCTGGATTCCTGGACTCCTTACCCAGGAGCACACAACATCAGGGGTCCCAGACCTCTGGAGCTAGAAACTCTTGCTCTGCCTCATGAATTCTCAACAAGGTTAGTGTGACCCCCAAGGGGGTGGAAATTTTTCTTTGGGGGTGGTGGTAGGTGAAAAAAGAATTGGACTCTTTCTCTCTATAAAGTGCAGATCTATATACAGTACATAAGGAGATATGTAGTGTATCTGAGGTATACAATTCAGAGAGGGGGCGATTCAGAATCAAATGTCTACAAAGGCTCTTTATGGGGGTGATAGTGAAAAATAGGCTGAGAAACCGCTCACCACCAAAAGATTCTAAAAAGCATAAAAACATGACACCCCGCTCACCCTCCCCACCAGGACATGTACACACATACCCAGGGACACACACACACCCAGAGACATGCACACCCCCCGCCCCCAGCACACCCTACACACAAATGCATCGAAAGTCTTTGCTCACACATATGCAAATACACACACTCCTGTCTTCACCCTCCCACACAGACATCAGGAGGCTCCAATAACACTGCATTAGTGAAGAGAAGACTAGGTTAGGATTTGAATAAGCTTTCAAATAAATAAATATATAAAAACCCCTTTCCCAGAGCCTCGATGCGTCTTATTAATGTGACATCTCTGGCCTCACGCTTCTTGAGAACAGAGGAGCCATGTGGTCCTTCCATGAATGTGGGCGTGTTTCCGAATCAGCGCACGTTCTGTTCGCGGCTGTGAAGGGGAATGTGTGTGGTGTGCTAAATGTGGGGCGCTGTGTGTGCGTGTGCATGTCTGTGTCCAGGCACATGAGGGTGACTTTGGAGTTGTTAGCCAGACACAGTCAGTTTCCAGAGAAGTCGGTCTCTAAATTCTCTCGTTCATCATTGTACTGCTTACCTTTGCTAATATGCAGCGCATGAGCCGTAAATACGCCCTGAATAAATGAATGAATACATGAATGCAATTTTACAAGGCATCTTGACCTTCGTCGTCTTCGTGAAGCCTCATGTCCTAGGTATTAGGGTGCTCATTTTACAGATGACAAAACCCCGGCTCGGAAAACCGAGTGCAGCACCTGTACGGTCCCCATCCAACAAGCGGTAGATGAACACACGTCTCCCGGTCCCAGGCTACCCTGCAGACACTTGGGAGACCTGAGTGGGGTGGCCCAGGCTGACTTCTCTGTCTCATCTTGTCCAGGGTCACTTGCAGGAGGGCTGTAGAAGAGAGGCCCTGTTGGAATTCAGCATCCACAGCAAGACCCTCCTGAGAGGTCCCTAACAAGCCCCACCTGCTTTTCCCTCCCCCACGCTCCTCCAGTGCCACCAGACCCCAGGCCCCCTGGAGCTCACTGCTCCAGTCCCTTGAGGGCCAGCTGAAGCTAGCACTGAGCAGATGGGCGATGTTCACCCAGCGTGGCAGTTGTGACTCAGTCCCTCGGGGGTTGGTACATACTGTGTGCCAAGGTTAATTAAACTGGTAATTAGAAGGAGAGATGCTTAATCTATCTGGTTAATAAAATAACCCCCCTTGCATGAGCGTGCGGACGCTGTCAGTCGGCCAGCAGGAGCAGAGATGCTGCTGCTCGGGTATTGTGGGATCAGTCCAGCAGAATGTTCCGCATTCCCTCGGGCATTGGCTTCCCACCCGATCTGCTCCTTAAGTCTTGGAACCGATTCCTGGGTCTGCCGCAGCCACCTCAGTGTGGGATCTGGAAGGGTCTGGTCTGGGAAGGCAGTCAAGGGTGCCCAGCCCCAGGGAACCTCAAAGGTGAACACCAGCACCTGTGGGGACTACTTCCAGGATTCCTGGGGTGGTGGCCCAGCTCATCACCTTGCCAGCCAGGACCCTCTTATGTCTTTTTGTGACCCTTCATGCCACTTCCTTTAAGAGTTAGGTCTGACCCTCACTGTCCAAATTACATCCTTGGTGAATAGCTTTAAAAAATAGTTTTTAATTTTCCATATAAAACACAAATACCTTATTTTTATAAAAATTTTAAAAAGACTACAAACAACCTTGGCCCAAATCTCATGGATTTTTTTCTACGGAGAAACCATAGGTGAAAGTCCAGTGTGTAGCCTTCTGGGCCTTTCTCCGCATGTATACAGGTATGTCTGTTGCAGCAACTAGACATAGTTTCATTTGATTTGTGACTTTTTACAACATGGTGTCTTACTGTATGTTTCCTCCTGCAGTGTGCTCTTCCCCCCACCCCCAACTCAACAGTGATGTGGAGACTTAATGTTTCTTCCAACAGATTTCGCAGGAATGGAATTTTCCAGATAGGGAGAGGAGCCTCCCTTGTCCTCAGGACCTTATGCTAAGAATGGCCTGTGACCTACACCAAGGCATCCCTTGAATGTGGGCTCTCAGCCCAGTGGGTCCACCTTGCTCCCCCACGTGTCCATTACCCACTACCCTGTCTGCCCACTGTTCCCTGGGACCCTTTGCTCCTCAATGACTGGAGTGAACCAGAGTCCCAGCAGCACACCTTCCTTCCCTCCTTCAGCCTCTGTCCCTGAGACATCAGGGAAGCTCACAGCAGGCTGTCTGTGTGTAAGGCCACCTCAGGCTCACATGCCAACCCACGGATCCCCCCAGCTCAGGAGCAGAGCCCTTAAAGTGACAGGCCACCTCCCATTTCTCATATCCCAGAACAGTTCTGGAGGGGCACCCCTCCCTGGGAGCTGATGTGAGGACAAAGGCGCTCAGCTCAGCTGCATGGCTTGCCAGGCAAAAGGGGTGACCAATCCCTCTCCCGGCTCCTGGTTACAGTGACAGGCAGGCCCAGCTGATGGGCACAGCAGGCAGCAGGCAAGGGTGGGGGTGTGCCCATGCAGGGGGAAAGGTTTTATTAACCTCCTAACGATCGGTTTAATGGGCTTTGAAATCAGGTGAATTCAGTGACTAGAGCAGGTGGCATTGAGGCCACAGAGGATGATCTGGTGTGAAGTGGCGGGTCTGGAGGGTCTTTAGCGACCAGAGCTCTCAGTTGAAAAAGGGCAACAGTACACAGTTTTGGGGTTTTTTTAAAGATTTTATTTATTTATTTGACAGAGAGAGATCACAAGTACGCAGAGAGGCAGGCAGAGAGAGAGGAAGGAAGCAGGCTCCCCACTGAGCAGAGAGCCCGATTCAGGGTTCCTTCCCAGGACCCTGGGATCATGACCTGAGCCGAAGGCAGAGGCTTAACACACTGAGCCACCCAGGCACCCCAGTACACAGTTTTTTTTTTTTAAAGGCAAGAAATAAGTGAGTGAATGAGGGCAGGACCAGACAGGCATAGGCTCAGCCCACTCTCCATCTACCCATCCACTTACTCAACCACTTGCCTATCTATTCACCAACCCACCCACCCACTCACCCACTCACCCATCTATCTACCCACACTTTTATCCATCCTCCCGCCCAGCCATCCAGCATCCACCGTCCACTGACCAGCTGTCCACCCACATATTCATTCATTCAACAAGTACTTATTGACCCTCTGTCAGGCCAGGTACTGTGTGTAGATTCTGTTTTCTTGGATCTGATCATCCCAGTGGGGGGTGGCAGGCAGGAGAGCAACTGGCAGTAAATAAGCAAACAAGCCAACAAAATAATTCCAGATGATGAAGAGTATAAAATAGGTGGAGTGAGAGAGAGTGAGGGAGAGCTGTGGTGGACATCAGTACAGAAGCCTGGCCAGGAGATATCTCTGAGAGGGTGATTTTGTTTTGTTTTTCATTTTTTCAAGATTTCATTTATTTATTTATTGGAGACAGAGAGAGAGGGAGAGAGAGCACACAAGCAAGGGAAGCAGTGAAGGGAGAAGTGGGATTCCTCGCTGAGCAGGGAGCCTGACTCGGGGCTCGATCCCAGGACCCTGAGATCATGACCTGAGCCGAAGGCAGATGCTTAACTGACTGAGCCACCTGAGCAACCCATGAAAGGATGATGTTTCAGCTGAGACCCGAGTAAGGAGAAAGTGGCAGCCATTTGGAGATCTGGGGGAAAAGTGTTTTGGGCAGAGGGAACAGCATATGCAAAGCTTCTGAAAAGAAAATGAGCCTGGTGTATTTGCCTAAGCAAAGGAAAAGCAGTGTGGAAGTGGTGCCAAAGGAGAAGTGGGGTGGAATCTGAGAGTTAGGCAGGGACCAGATCCTAAGGGCCCTCAAGGCAGAAGAATCTAGACTATTCCAAGGAAAGCCCGTGGAGGGATGAGACAGGGGAGGGGACATGCTGTGATCTGCATCTTGAAGTCATTCTTCTGGCTGCTTTGTATTGACTATGGTAAGGTAGGGGGTGGGGGTGGCCAGTGATTTCTAGGCCCTATTTCAGTTCTAGAATCCTGTTGTTCTTGTCCCTATTCTATTCTAAACGGTTAAGGATAATCTCTCACATTTGAAGGGTGTTTCACCATTTACAAATCCTACTCACAGAATGATTCTGTTTAACCCTCCCAGTGGCCCCATTCAGGACTTTGCTGGGGAAGCAGCTTGTCCAGGCCCCTGCAGAGCAGCCCCAGAGTGGAGCTTCCTGGGATCTGGAGCCCTAAAGGGTACAGCTCTGCCATGCCAGCTGGAAGGGGAAGAATACCACTGTTGGTCTTGCTGGGAGCTTCTATTATGTGCCAGCTGGGCACCCAGACCCTCTTCTGGGAGCAGCACCCCCTTTCTCCTTTGGAAAACCTCTACTGCCACCACTCACAGTCTCCATGGTTTTCCATGGTTCTGAGCCAGTCCCACCCCTGGCTCCAGAGGTGGCAGCCAGGGTTTCCCAGTATCCTGGCTTCCATCATGGTTGGTTCAGGTTGGGCTTTTAGTTCATATGAGAATCAATCTTGGGGCTTAAGCTTATATAGGGCTTATATAGGAGAAGCTCCCTTTCAGATAGGGCTGGTCATCTGTGAGCCTGGGGGCCTGGAATGGCTGATGGCTACCCACTGAAGAGAGCCTACTTAAGAAGGAAGGCCCTACAGAGAAGAGCTAACAAGAAAACAAGGAGAGGGACTCATTTTGTTGGAGCACCCTGATCCAGCCAAGCCTGAAGCCAACATCCCCCATATAGAGGACTTTTGATTTTTTTTTTTAAGATTTATTTATTTATTGGAGAGAGAGTGAGAACACATGTGCACAAGAAAAGGGGAGGGTAGTTAGAGGGGAGGGAAATCCTCAAGCAGACTCCCTGCTGAGTGCAGATCCCGAAGCTAGACATTTATTTATTTATTTATTTATATTTATCTTTTTATTTAAATTCAGTTAGGAGGACTTTTTAATTATAAGAACCCTTTTGAGTTTCAGTCAGTTTGAGGGGCATTTCTAACCCTTGAAGCCAAATGATTCCTCAGGTATATTTTAACCATCCTTGAAGGTTTATAAATATATTACACAAATATATTTTACACAAATATATTACACAATATATTTTAACCATCCTTGAAGGTTTATAAATATATTACACAAATATATTAAATAAATACATTACACAAACGAGGCTTTGTTCCCTCTGAGAGCAACTTTGGAGGTGGGCATTATTTTTTTTTTTAAGATTTTATTTATTTATTTGACAGACGGAGATCACAGGTAGACAGAGAAGCAGGCAGAGAGAGAGGAGGAAGCAGGCTCCCTGCTGAGCAGAGAGCCCGATGCGGGGCTCGATCCCAGGACCGATCCCAGGACTGATCCCAGGACTGATCCCAGGACCCTGGGACCACGACCTGAGCCGAAGGCAGAGGCTTTAACCCACTGAGCCACCCAGGCGCCCCTGGAGGTGGGCATTATTATCTCCATTCCATAGAGGAGGATGGTGAGGCTGAAAGCTGAGCTGTGTTGCCAGATGTAGGGCTTGTACTCAGACCCAAGTCTTCAGTCATTCCCATTCTGGAGGTGAAGGCGAGGCCGCCATGCATAGACCTCCACCAGGAGCTTCATTTCAGTCATGAGCCAGATCTCTGTTAAACCTTCCTTTGTCTACCAAGGAGCATGACCCACTTTTCTGGCTTTTCTCGTCTGGCCACTGCTCTGTTTGGCCTGGGATCCTTGTAAGCCTGCTGCCTGTGACCCCTGTCTTCTGCTATTTCAAGCAGGTAAGGCCCTTTTAGGAATATTACTGGGAGAGCTACACTATGACCAGCAATTGCACTACTAGGTATTTAACCAAAGGATACAAACATGCGATCTGAAGGGGCACAAGCACCCCAATGTTCATAGCAGCAATGTCCACAAAAGCCAAACTACAGAAAAAGCCCAGATGTCCATCGACAGATGAATGAATGAAAGAAAATGTGGTATATACATACTATGGAATATTACTCAGCCATGAGAAAGGATGAAATCTTACCATTTAAACTGACATGGATGGAACTGGAGAGTATCATGCTAAGTCATGATAAGTCATGACTATCATGACTAAGTCATGAGTAAGTCAGTCAGAGAAAGACAATTATCATACAATTTCACTTATACATAGAATTTAAGACAAAACATGATCATGGGGAAGGGAGGGAAAAATAAAATAATAAGATGTAATCAGAGAGGGAGACAAACCATAAGAGACTCTTTTATTTTTAAAGGTTTTATTTATTTATTCATGAGAAACAGAAGGAGAGGGAGAAGTAGGCTCCCCACAGGGCAGGGATCCCGATGTGGACTTGATCCCAGAATGCCAGGATCATGACCTGAGCTGAAGGCAGACACTCAACAAGGTGTCCCCATAAGAGACTCTTAACTCAGGGCACCTGGGTGGCCCAGTGGGTTAAGCCTCTGCCTTCAGCTCAGGTCATGATCTCAGGGTCCTGGGACTGAGCCCCACCTCACTCTCTTTGCTCAGTAGGAAGTCTGCTTTCCCGCCCCTCCACCACCCACCTGCTTGTGACCTCTCTCTCTGTGTCAAATAAATAAATAAAATCTTAAAAAAGAGAGAGAGAGAGAGACTCTTAACTCTAGGAAACAAACTGAAGGTTGCAGGAGGGGAGGTGGGTGGGGGGATGGGGTAACTGGGTGATGGGCATTAAGGAGGGCACGTGATGTAATGAGCACTGGGTGTTCTTTGCAACTGATAAATCACTGACCTCTACCTCTGAAACTAATAATATGCTATATATTTATTGAATAGAAATAGAATTATATAAAAAAGGAATGTTACAGGGAGTGACTCAAGGGACATAGACCAGGCACCTAAGAACTTTCTCCAACCAGCTGTGAGGCCACAGGCCACAAGAGGAGAAACTTTGAATACATGATTTTTTTATAAAGATTTTATTTATTTACTTGACAGATAGAGATCACAAGTAGGCAGAGAGAGAGGAGGAAGCAGGCTCTCTGCTCAGCAGGGACTCGATCCCAGGACCCTGGGATCATGACCTGAGCTGAAGGCAGAGGCTTAACCCACTGAGCCACCCAGGCACCCCTGAATACATGATTAACAATTGAGCTGCAATTACTTCATCTACAAATGGGGCTAGTAATACACCAGCTCCAGGTGATGAACATTCAATGGGGTAAACTGAGCAAAACCCGGGGTCAAATGAGCACTGACATCATGAGTGCCTTGGAGGTCTCTGTGGTCCTAACCCCTGTCTCCATCTGCATTCCCCTCTGTTCTGTTTGGTTTCTTGGATGTGAGCTCCCCATTCTGGGGATACTTGGCCTTTTCCTCTGTGATTCACTCATTTCACTGAGGGAATATTTATTAAATGCCTACTGTGTTTCAGGTTCTGCTCCAGATAGTAGGAAACAGCAGTGTACAAGACAGGAACTTGCATTCTATAGGGCAGACACAGACTAAAAACATACAGAGGACATATTATCACATAGCGCTCTATGCTGCACAGCATGCAAATGAGCAAAACCCAGGGAGGTCTGATAGTACTCAGAGAAAGGAAGGGGACACTAACAGGGATGGTGTCAGGCCATCCAAGACCTAAATGATCAGAATGCAACTAAAGCAAAACTGGCAACTGGAATGTCCCAGGCAGAGAGCACAGCAAGTGCAAAGGCCCTGAGGTGGAGCCAGGTTGGAGGAACAATAATGCTGGTGTTGATGGAGAGCAGTAAGTGAGAAAGAAGTAGGACACGAGGTGGGAGAGGTAGAGGAGGCAGACCTTGGTGGCCTTGTAAGTCATGGGTAGGATTTGAGCTTTATTAAATGTGCAGTGGGAAGCCATACGTAAGCAAGGGAGGGACAGATCCAGTGCTCATTCTGGATAGAGCAGTCTGGCAGCCGTGGAAGGATGCATGGCAGGGGCAAAGAGGAAGCAGGGCTGTCAGCCCAAGCCCCTGGCTTGTCCACACCCTGCTGGAGCTAGTGCCCCACAGCCCAGCCCACCCCCAACAATCAGATGGCATCAAAAGCCCCCGAGCTCTCCACTCATCTGTAGGTACTGGTGAGCAGCTCTGGGCACCCAGGGAAAGATGCACTTGACAAGCCTGAGCAGACACTAGAGTTTCTCCACCAGCATCCTCAGTTCTCCTTGATGTCTCATCCCCAGTGTTCAATACTCACCACACCTGCTTCTGTAATTAAAATGGTCTGTAGCTTCCTATTACTGTCACTAACAGAGACACACCTCCTCAGACCCCAAGTAATCTGTGTAAGAGAAGACCCCTTCCCCACCAGAGACTCCCTCCTCATAGCATCTTCAAATCTGGGGGGTCCAGTGGAGCCTGGGTGGCTCAGTTGGTTGGGCATCCAACTCTTGATCTCAGCTCAGGTCTCGATCTCAGGGTTGTGAGATCAAAGCCCTGCATTGGGTTCCATGCCTGATTCCAAAGAAATGTTTTTCCGGATGGTCCGGTACCCCTCTCCTCCCACCCCTGATGAGCATTAGGGTGCATGCATGGGCAAATGCTGTGCCAGCATGCCCTCAGGCTGTGTGTGTGAGAGCTGATGACCAAAGGGCAGCAGTCAGGGAAAGGTTCTGATGGAGCAGAGAGAGGCCTCAGGCTACGGGAATCCAGCCACCACCGCCTGTCCGCTCCTATCAAGGGAGCCATTGGCCACACCGGCTATTTCATTTGGCTTTATTTGTCTGCCTGCCCGTGTCCTGCTCTATCTTCTGATGTGTCCGTCTCAGCCATCAGATGCTCCCTCAGCTGCTGCCGGTCTTTCTGAAGTCAGACAGCCCAGATCTTTCTCCTGGAGGCCGGGCGTGCATGCTCTCAGGCCGTGGGGCCCTGCTGCCTCTCTCGGAGCAGGTCCGCAGCCCGTGAGAAAGAGCAAAACAGCTCCTTGGGCTGCACAGTACTTTACAGTTTGCATTTCTCTGTCCCACGCATGTGTTTAATTATATCCTTGTCTTGTTCCCGAAGGAGTTCAAGGCACTAGTCCTATGTTTGTTCTTTGCAGTGATGCTGCAGGATAGGCAGGCACCGACCTAGTCCATCGGCAGCCACGGAAACTGAGGTTTAGAAGGGCTTTGTCAAGGAGCTAGTGAGCATTAGGGGCAGGGCTGGGACTCAAGCCTCTGGCATGTGTTGGATTGCTATTGCAGGAAGTTTCCAGAGCTCTCCCACTTCTGGAGGTTGGGAACCTGCTTTGCTGGGGAGTGTCCTGAGCCACCTGCTCTGTTATGGGCTCACCAGGTAGAGCTGGACACCTCCTGGCTCCTTCAGGCCACTGATCCAAGCCTCAGTTCTCCTGTCTGGAGTCCTGGGGGAGGCTCTGGGGAGCAGTAAATTGGGGAATCCCACGAGAAGTGGGGGAGGGGAAAGGGGTTGAGAGTCTGGGCTGTGGGAAGGTAGCAGGTAGGGTGGCAAAGGCTGCTATGAATGTCCCTGCCTGTGCCCCTCTCTGCAGCCTGGCCATGGGGGCTAAGGGCTAGGGACACCTGGAGGTGGCTGGGGGGGGGCTGGTGGAGGTGTGGTGGGAAAGAGAAGGGGCTGCCCAGCTGACAGCAGGTGACAGGATGACTCGGAGCCCAAGCTGCTGCTGTTGCAACAAAGGAGGGGAGCGAGGGGGACAGCAAGGCTTGGCAACCGCTCTCCCAGCTGCTCTGGGTTTGAAGCTGAGCCACTTTGCTGGCTCCAGCACAGCGCGAACAGGTGGCAGCAAGATTGGCACAGCCAGGAAAATCCATCTTGCGGAGGCCAGCGTGCAGCAGAGCGGTAGAGGAGCAGCCAGACGGAGGAGGAGGATGGAGAAGTAGAGGGGGACAGGCTGTGGGGAAGGGACCCTCTCTTCCCCTCCACAGGCTCAGCCACCCCTGGGGGCCCCTGCGGAGTGTCTACACATGTCCACACAGCTACCTCTGCACTCTCAAGCCAAAGCACTCAAGGCCCCTCAAGGCCCTCAGGGCCCACAGGCTGGCCGGGGCTCCTACCCTAAAGGGCTCATGGGACACCTGCCTTCCACTTTTGTCCTGCTGCCTATACCTTCCAGCCAGCTCACCTCTTTAGCTGGTGCCAGCTGGCACCGGGGACATCTGAGCACCTGGGGTGGATGGAGGCACCTGAGCCTTCCAGGTGGGCTCCCTATCCGAGGAGGGGCAAGTTGAGTTTTCTTGCCCGGTTTCTTGCTCCATCGGGACAGGGAGCCCCCAGCACGTGCTGTCTGGTGATCTGGCTGCGAACAGGCTCACTCCACAGTATCCTGACTCATGGCCAAGTGGGCTCCCCTGGAACCTCATGAGTTCTGCCTGAGTGATGTTTGCCACTCAGCAATTGCAAGGCTGTGCGTGGTGCTATCTAGAACACCTGGTTTATGCCCAAATAAACCAGGTGGCTCTGGTGTTCCCTCAGTCTCCACTCAGTAGATGTCTGTGAAGGGCCCACTCTGGGCTCTGCACTGTATCAGATATGGAGGGCAGAGCAGGAAAGAGGACAGACAGGTCCAGGACTCATGGCCCTCACACGGCAAAGGGGCAAGTCAAGCAAACAAATAAACAAGGTAATTTTAGATAGTGATAGTTATGTAGAAATAAATAGAGTGAAGTCAAAAGGAACTGGAAAGGTTTTTTTTTAGTTGAGGGGGCTAAGGAGGGCTTTTCTGGTGGGCTAAAAACCCAGTGAGGAACTGGTCATAAAAAGGGTGAAAAGTGTGCCCAGCGGAGGGAATTGCATGTGCAAAGGCCCTGGGGAAGAAGGACATTGGCCTGTTTGAGGGACAGAAGGAAGACCAGTGATATTGGGAGCAAGTAGGGCCTGGATTATGCAGGACCTAAAGGGCAGAGGGAGGAGTTGAGCTTTTTATCCTATGTGGGATGAAAAGTGTTTGGAGGAAAGATCCATCTGGTGGCTGTGGGTAGGACAGGATGGATGAGGTGGGGAGGGGAGGGAGGTATTGGGTGATTAGGCAGGTGTGGCTGCTGTCGGCTGAGTGAGAGGAGGGTGCTGGACTGGAATGGAGATGGGGAGCGGGTGAGAAGCAGCTGCATTTGGGTGTTTTAGAGGTTGAGCCCATGGGACCATTCTGGAGTTGGATATAGAAGAGGAAGAAGAGTGAAAGCTATGTTTAAGGTTGAGCTGGGCCAAGAGGCATTCCCTAGGTGGGGGAGGATTGGGGACTCCCATGTAGTTAGGGAGGAGACACAAAGGACATTCTTTCTCTTCTTTCAAAAGCACAACCCAAAGGGGATCCCCTCGTCCCGCGTGCCTGGAGCAGTGCATGTCCTTGCCCCTCATCCCCACCTGAGAGAGGAATGACCATCTTTACTCCACCTCCCCTCAGCCCCCAGCTCTGCCGCGCGTTCTGAGCAAGTCGGATCCCTTCTCGAAGATGGACGGCACTTTACAAACTCCATATGCTCAGTTTTCTTTTATTATTTTAATTTCTAAATACTTGGGAAGGGTTCCAGCATTGGCTTCTGCTATGATCCTGGTGCCAGCAAACACACTTTGCTCTCTCCCCCTCCTCCTCATCCCTTCCTTCATCCAAACCACAGAGCTTTCTTCCAACCTGGAGGAGAACCGGCATTCGGTGTGTGTGGGGAGGGGGAGGAGTCCAGCCAGCACGTGGATGCCCTGTGGGTCTGGTCAAAATTAAACTGACCCCAGAGGCACCGGTGGACAACAGAGGGGGCCTAGCTGTGTGGGTGGGAGCGTGGGTTAAGGATCAAATTGTGGGTTTCTAAAGACTCTTTCAAAGAGGCCAGGGCACCAAATGGACAGAGCAGGCTTCCCCACCCTGCCTGGTCCACACAGCCACCCCTCAGGGGTCTCTCCCTTGCCTGAGCCCCACAGAGGCTGACTGTCCTCCTCCTCCTGTAATCAACTCTCCAGCACCCACTTCCCCTGGCAGTTGGCTTGCTTTCTGTCTCTCAGACAACTGTCAGGGACTTTGCCTTGCTCTTCCCTCTGCCTGGAGTGCTCTCCCCCAAAACCTTTCCAGAACACACCCCTTCTCACCCCAGTGTTTCCTCTTCTGCAAATCCTTCTCGGGATACCGGATCTGAGTCGGCTCCCCTGAACATTTTTCGTGGTCCTTGTCATGCTGAAATCTCCTGTATTGCTCTGAGGATGCATTCCCATAGGATCAGGATCTTCTCTTTGTTTGCTGCTGTACTTCCCGTGGCTGGGACAATGCCTGGTGTGGAGTAGTAAATTCTTGTTGAATGAGTGCATGGGTTTCCTGTCCACCTCCTCGTGCCACAGCCCATTTGTGGAAGGAGCTGGGAGCATTCTGGGGAACGTGGAGTTTGGTATACAGAGGGACAGGACAATCTTACTGGCTAACCGTGCCAAGAACAAACCAAGGGACCATTCAGTGTGGGACCCCCCCATTTGATTCACAAGAAAATGAAAGCTCAGAAGAATAAAGGAACTTGCCCAGAAGTTGGCAGCTTGTAAACTGGGGAGCATGGTTCAGGTTCAGATTCTCAGCTTTCCTACCCACCGGGCTGCAGGTGACCATAGATAAATGACCAATTTCCAACAAAGTGGAATAATAAAGTGCACTTAGCACCCCGCACTATTATTGGCTGTAAATCAATGGCACTTTGATGACTCAGGAGCCAATGATTCTAGAGACCCTCGGGGCCCTGTCGAGCTGGGTCCCGATCTCCCTCCCGTGTGGGGCCACCCCTGTACCCCGTATGGGGCCAGGATGAAGCTGCTATGGCCCCAAGCTGTGCCCCAGGGGGCTGCTTTCCAGCTGACACCTCTCATCCCGGCAGGCCATCCCTTGCTTTTTTGCTTTTTTGTACTGAAGAAAGGAGCACGGGGCACCAATGTGAGGTTTCCTGGGGCATGTCACTGTGACCGCGAGGAGTGTCCAAAACTAGTCCCAAGCAGGAGAGGCTGGCAGCACGGTTGGGTCCTTCTGTCTCTTTCACCTGCTGCAGTCCTTCCCTGGGTGTCTGTGAAACCAGGGCTCCACCCCCTCCAAGCCCGCACTCATTGCCAGGTTTTCCATGAAGCTTGACAGGCTGCTCTGTCCTCGCTCTGCAGTCATGCAGGTCCCGAGCCCCATCTAACAATCTGTGCATTTTATTTGTTTTGTTCATGACTCACCCTCCCTCCTGCACCTTTAGACTGTAAGCTCTGTGAGGCCAGGGTTTGGCCAGCTCCGTTCCCTGCTGGATTCCCAGCACGTGGTAGCTGGTAGGCAGTCCTTTTTTGTGCGATGAATATTCCCCCAAACTTCTTCGGTCATTCACATCCCACCTTCACAGCTCTGGTCATAGCTGTGTCCCACTTGTCTTATCTAATATTTTTCTTTCAACCATCCCCCTTTAAAAAACTTACAGAAATGAAATGTAAAAGAAAGCTTTTTATCACTGCCATAAATGGAAAGCCAATATCACTTGCCATAAATAGAAGACAACTGTTAAAATAAATGCCACGAAAACAAAACAGTGTGAGGGAATTTGAGCAAGAGCCTGTTGCCTGCAGAAGGCAAGAGGCTGAGGCCCACTCTCCCCCACACACCCCCCCTCTGCGAAGAGGAGGGGTCAGCAAGTGCTAGAGAGGCACAGTAAAGGCCAGCACCAAACCAAGACTTTTCCCTGATAGGAGGTTTTTAGAGACAACTGCATGGGAACAACTATCTCACCATCCCAGTGAGACAGTTGGCTTGGTGCCATGCTCAGAACATGCTCCTAAAATCCCCCACCTTTCATGGTCCTCATCCCACACTTTGGGGAACAGAGAATCCGGAGAATTCAATAGGGCTACATGTGGAGGGACTGCTCCCCCACCGTACCTGGTGCTTGGGACCATGCTAGCCCCTAAGGTGTCTTCATGTCAATTTGGAAAGACTGGCCTCTGGATGGAGGTAACAGCATGACTTCGTGGACAGAGAAAGTCACCCTGTCTCCTGGGTTCTGCCTTCCTGCGCTGTCTCCCCAGGGGTCCCAGGACTCAGGGGTCTCGATCTCCATCTGGGCACTTATCCTCGACCTGCTTGGGACCCAGTGAGTTCTCTGAGCCTGTCTTCCTCACTGGACTGGCAACTCCCCGCTGTGAGGACTGTCCTGTTTGTGCGGGTGTCTTCCATCACTGGGCAGGGTACTGCATCTGACTGGCTTTCAAGAAACATTTTTGGACTTGAGTGAAAATTGGTGATTAATCAAACTCAAAATAGCTGACATTTCCTCCTGTCCAGACAAATAATACCAAAAAAAAAATTTTTTTTTCATCTACTCTCTCAGCCCTGGCTTTTTTTCTGAAGTTTTCCCAGCACCAGGTGAGTGGGTGGATATTCCGATTTCCCACATCCTTTGGAAGAATTTCGTCTTCCTGACTCCCGAGCTCTCCTTCCTGATCTTTTCTTAGTTTAGTCCAGCTGGCAGAGCTGCAGTTAGAACGTTTTGTGTTGCAAGTGACAGGAAAACTCAGGTCTGATTGGTTACATCATAGGGGGGTTTATGGAGCTCTGCAGTTTTAAAGTCTGGAGGTAGCATTAGCATCAGGTGAGGCTTGGTCCAGCAACTCCCAAGATGTCACCAGAGACCTTGCTTCTCTTCCTTGACAGTGTCACCCTCGGGCTCCCCACAAAGCCTCCCCCTACCCTTACTTGTGTAACTCCACACTAACCCCTCCTGATAGCAAAATCCTACAGCCATTCTCATCTTATACCGCATCCTTCAGCGGAAGAGTGAAGATCTCTTCCAGGCTTGCTTTCCCAGAAACTCTAGGAAAATTCTCCTGTCTCATTGACTCTAATTACGTTAACTGACCATCTCTGAAGCAATAGCCACGGCCAGGAGGAGGGACTATGCTGGGTGGCCAATCAGATGGTCCACTCCTGAAGGTGGGTGTGGAATCAGCGCACCAATCAAGGCTGAGATATGGGAGGGGTGGTCCTGAGGGGAGTTTGGAGGCTGGTTTCTGGGTTCTGGGGGCAAACTGCAGATGTCCTCAACGTGGGGGACGTAAGCCAAGAAAGCCAGCCACTTTGGGGCTTGTTGGACTTTTGTAACAGCTTCTCTTCCTCCCCAGAATACAGTTAGGTGGGACTCCTGGCTGCGGCCTATCTCTGAATCCAGGTGCTTCCGGGTTCAGAAAGGACAAGAGGAAACCGGTGAAACGCACTCCAGGCCCCACACAAATTCACAGAAGGTTCGGGCTGGAGGAACCATCAGCTCAGGGGTCTTAACCTAGGATGCACAGACAGGAACCTCTGAAATTACTTGCCAGATCCAAGGGGTCCTGTGTGTGCGGTTTTCTGGGCAGAGAATCCACAACTTAATGAAGCCTCACAGGGGTCTGCTGCTTGAAGGAGGTTCATTGAGGTGGGCAGCTACGTGCTCAAATTAGAAAACGAGCCAGAGGCAGAATCCAAAAGAGAACCTGGGTCTCCCAGTTCCCTGCCCCTCTGGGCCTGGGTGGAATATCACCACAACCTTCTCACTGTGTGCGCAGCCCTCAGGTCTTCAGGGCCCTCAGCCTGAAGTGGGACCAACAATCCTTACCTCGCAAGGCTGTTTGGCGAGTCCCCGTGGGTCCTCCTTGTGACCACATCACGTGCACGGCCAGACCTGATGTCGTGGGAGGCTGCTCCTGGTCTCGTGGGACCTATGGTGTCTTTTTTTTTTTTTTT
>RCUC01103348.1:0-17135 GCA_003697995.1 Taxidea taxus jeffersonii
ACAGCTTTGCTCCCAAAAACCTCCTTATATGGTGTAATGGGCATATATACTACATTTCTACATGTTACAGGCTCAAAATACATTATATACCTATTGTTTCATATAACTGCTTTTAAAATAAGAGAAGAAATATGCATTTGTACTTTTATTATTATATAATTACCTTTACTGATGCTCTTTTGCATGTGTGTGTATTAGAATTACTCTGTGGGGTCAATAACTTTTTAGCCTAAAGAATTTCCTTTAGGGTTTCTTGTAAAGTGGGTCTGAGCAACAAATTGTCTCAGTTTTGTTTGTCTAAGATTTTTTTATTATTATTATTTAGCCTTCTTTTTTGAAGATAAGATTCCTGGTTGGCAATTTTTTTCTTTAAGAACTTCTGATGGTGTTATTTCACTGCATCATATCCTCTGTCCGATGAGAAATAAACTATTAATTGTACTGGAGTTTCCTTGTAAGTGATAAATTATTTTTCTCTTCCTGCTTTCAAGATTTTCTCCTTATCCTTGACTTTCATCATTTTAATTTTGATGTGTCTGTGAATCTCTTAAAATTCTTCCTATTTGGAGTTCATTGAGGTTCCATAATATATAATTTTTTCAATAAACTTGGGAAGTTTCACCCATTGTTTCTTAAAGTACTTTTCCCTTTCTCTCCTTCTCTTGGTGCTTCCATTATGGGTATACTGGTACACTTAATGGTGTCCTACATTTCTCTGAGACTCTGTTCATTATTCTTCATTCTTTTCCTATTCTTCAGAATTCATAATTTCTATCAATCTAACTACAAGTGGGCTAATTCTTCTGCCAATTCAAGTCTATCACTGAGTCCCCCTAGAGAGTTTTTCATTCCATACTTTTCAAACTCAGAATTTCCACTCAGTTTTCTCTTTATTGATATTCTCTATTTGACAGAAATTGTCATTATACTTTCCCTTACTTCTTTAATCATAATTCTTTAGTTCTCCAAACATGTTTATAATGGCTAATTTGAAATCTTTTAAAAATCTTATATCCAGTCAATTTCACAGGCAGTCTCGGTTGTGTGTCCTTTTTTTCTGATGTATGCATCATACTTTCCTGTTCCTTTCCATGTCTTCTAATATTGTTGGAAACTTGACATTTTAGATACTACACTGTAGCAACTCTGGATACTGGTTGATTCCCTCTGGGATTTGTTATTATTATTTGTTTACTGTATTTATTCACTGACTAGATCATTTCAGTGAGGTCTATTCCCTCATCCTTAGTATGAAGCCCCTGATGTTCTTCATCAAGAGGCACAGGCTTCGGTATTCCCAAAGATGTCAGCAGTTTTGACAGGGCTCCCTGTCTCTTTCCCTGACAAAACCCAGCTTTTAAGCATCACTACTTGTCAGATCACTGCTCTATTGTTCTCAGTGATGCTCTGAAGCATAAATTGCTCCAAAGACTGATCCAAACAAATCTCTACTCCTTTGAAGAGAGGTCAGTGTTTGAGATTTATTCTGACCCCAGGTCTCCTTCCAGCTCATTTTTACCCTGGTTCTCTCAAGGAAGCTAGCCAAACTGTAGTTTATTTATCTCCAATACATCTACCACTCTCTTCCTCCTTGCCTTTCACAATCTCCACTGTTTTTGAGAGTATTCTTAGGCTTGGGCTTTTCCACACATTGTTGCAAATAAAGTTAGTTATTTTGGAAAGAGATGCAGAACTCTGTTTTATAATGCTCTGAGCCATGTTTCTGGGCTCTGAGCCGCCTCTGGGGACAGAGGTGCACTATAGTATGACAACCCAACTATGAGACCACAATGTTTGGTGGAGTGGAGGGAAAGGGAACTGTAGGCTCAGGTATTCTCAACTTGGTTCTTTTTTTTTTTTTTAAGACTTTATTTATTTATTTGTCAGAGAGAGTGAGCACAAGCAGACAGAGTGGCAGGCAGAGGGAGAAGCAGGCTCCCGCTGAGCAAGGAGCCCGATGTGGGACTTGATCCCAGGACCGGGATCCGGACCTGATCCGAAGGCAGCCGCTCAACCAACTGAGCCACCCAGGCGTCCCTCTCAACTTGTTTCTTTATCCCAGTGTAGAACTGCTACCTTAAGAGCTGAAGCATGGGTAATTCTTAATGGCACTGCATACAAGTAGAATCTCTGTGCCATGAGTGGGATAGCAGAAGAAAGCTCCTGTCAGGCCCCATCTGGCCAGAACTTAGCCTCAGCAACAAGTATCTAGGGGCTGAATGAGAAATCCTGACATCTTGCTCCTCTTAGGAAGATACCCTCCAACTAGGCGGTGGGGAGAGAGGGTATCCTGTATTCTTGGCTGCACCAACTAGTCTGGTGTGGAGTTTCCATCTTGCTGAGCTAGAAAAGGGGAGAGACGAAGCAAGTCTTTGTTCAAATACACAGACTTTGGCTGTTCTTACTAAGTTTTAGCAGATACTCTTTCTTCATCTGTGATATACCCTTAGGACCATTTCCAGAGACTTTAAATGACTAGTATAAAAAGAAATAATTTTAACCAATTTCACTGGGAAGTGGGTCCACAAAGGTCCTTATGCTGTCTGAAGTGGGCTATCCCAGCAAAATCAATTCCTTAAGTGTCTCTTAATGATTTTTTTAAAGATTTTTTATTTTATTTATTTATTTGACAGACAGAGATCACAAATAGGCAGAGAGGCAGGCAGAGAGAGAGAGGAGGAAGCAGGCTCCCCGCTGAGCAAATAGCCCAACGTGGGGCTCAATCCCAGGACCCTGGGACCATGACCTGAGCCGAAGGCAGAGGCTTTAACTCCCTGAGCCACCCAGACGCCCCTCTTAATGATTTCTTAATGCATCTTCCTCACCCAAAATAATAATAACTTCCTTCCCCCCAAATAAGAAGAGGACTACCATCAAAGGGGTAAAGAAGTTTTTTCCATAAACTGCCAATGAGAAAGATATATGAACTATTTCCACAGATACATCCTATAGCACATACCACCACCTTCCCCAGAACCCAGTTTGTTAGTGTTTTTAGTGACTTGTCATTCCTCCCCAGGAATTAGAGATTTCCTCATTTACTGGATTATTCAAAAGCATGGAGAAAACCTTTCTTACAGTAACTCTAGAAGAAACCATTTAAACAAAAATTAAAGTTATACTCCCCTAAATAGATCTCTTTGGTAAATACAGATTTTCACCCACCTAATTTCCCCAAAGAAGAAAATATCCACTTACTGAAGCCAGGTTTAGGGGTTGTCTTTAAATCATTTAAGACACAATCATGTGAATTTAATTACTAAGGGAGATACTAAATATGTACAACTGTACTTTGTATAATAAACTAAAGTATTAAAAAAATAAACTAGTATTCATTTCTATTAGAAATTCCAATTTACCAAAAGGACCTAAATGATCAGCAAAACTACATTCAACAGGATTACTTTTCTGTTTACAACAAAGGGAAAGAGGAAGGAAAATAGCAAGCATGTTATTTTGAAGCTGAAGTGACAAATTAGTCTTAGGTTAGAATGTCAGAGTTAGCTGAACTTAAGAGTTATCTACAAGATACTAAATAATTTCAGTAATGAAATATTAAAAGCAGCAGGTAAATACATATATCAAGGAATAAATCTCATTCATTTACACTATTTTTAAAAAAATGAAAACTATCTTGGGGCGCCTGGGTGGCTCAGGTCATGATCCTGGAGTCCCAGAATCGAGTCCCGCATCGGGCTCCCTGCTTGGCAGGGAGTCTGCTTCTCCCTCTGACCTCTCTCTGCTCATGCTCTCTCTCTCAAATAAATAAATAAAATCTTAAAAAAAAAAAAATGAAAACTATCTTTAGATGTGTGATGTAAAAATTCTTGGGAAAAAAAACCTTAAAATGTATGCAGTTAGGGCATCTAAAAGTATATTAATTGAAGCCCATCCATTAAATTGTAAATAATAAATCCTCAAAGCAAAGAGTACAAAAGCTGGGATTTCTAATTTCAGCCAAGACATAATATAGTGGTCAGATTTTATGGAAATCTGAATCTACAACAAAAAAAACAAGAGAACTGTAAATGGTAACAGTGTGAAAAAATACATGACAGTTCTAGAAAAAATATTTAAGTCTCTTTAAATATTTAAATCTCTTTAAAAGACAACTTTTTAAAAATTAACTATTATGCAGTGCTTAGTTTACAACACACTAGAAGCAGAATATAAGAAAATAAAAGTACAAAGGCCAAAAGGGGAGAAATGGAAGTATACTACATGTGTAATACTATTATAGAGTAGACTACAGAAAGTTGAAACAACCTCCAAAACAAAGAGTTAAAGCTGATACACAAACCCAGAAAATAAAACTGAACCATAAAAATAGTCAATTCAAAAGATGGCAGAAAGGGAAAAAGGAAACAAAGAGCAGATGAGACAAATAAATATATAGCAAGATAGTGGATTTAAACAAAACTAGATCATTAGTCACATTAAATGTAAATGGTCTAATCATCCCTAAGTAAAAGGCAGAGATTATCAGAATAGGAAAAAAATAGAACAACCCAACTAAACCGTGCCTCCAAGAAAGGCACTTTAAAGAAACAAACAGTTTAAAAGTAAAAGAATGTAAAAAATACATATACTGTGCTGACATTTGTCAAAAGAATGCTGGAATGGCTTTGTTAATAGCAAACAATGTAGACTTCAAATCAAAAACATTACCAAGGATAAAGATAATTTCTTGTTCATAAGTGGGTCATTTTACAAAGAGGACATACAATTAGAAACATCTATGTACCTATTAAGGGAGCTTCAAAAATACATCAAACCCACCAGAATAGCTAAAATTAAAGACTGATCATCAAATGTTGATGATAATGTGGATCAACTGGAACTCTTCCTACATGTTGCTGATGAATATGTAAAATGTTATAAAACAGTTTGGCAGCTTCTTAAAAAGTTAAACATACTTATTACCTAGCCATTACCATATTACCTAGCCACTTCACTCCTGGAGAAACAAAAGTATAAATCCATTAAGAAAAGATCTGTATACAAAAGTTAGTAGTGGTTATATTTGTAATAGCCCCAAATAAGAAATAACCCAATCATGGTATATGGCATACCCACATAACAGAATGCTACTCAGCAATAAAACTAGAATGAACTTTGATACACACAACAACACAGAGAGATCTCAAAATAATTTTGCTGGAAGTAGACAAAAAGACAAAAAAAGAAAAGGAAAAAACTACATAGCATATGGTTTCATTCATATAAAATTCTAGAAAATGCAAACTAATTTGTAATTTTAAAAAAGTAATGGCTGTCTGGGATAGGAGTGGGATGGGGTGGGAAGGATTGCAAAAGGGAACAAGGAGACTTTTAAGAGTGATGGATATGTTCACTATCTTGATTGTGGTGATTTCACACCTGATTTCACAGGTGTATATGTATGTCAAAACTTACCAAAATGGATACTTCATACATGTTCAGTTTACTGTATGGCAATTATTTCTCAATAACTCTTTTAAAGAAAATACAGAACACAGAATACAAAAATAAGCAACAGTTTGTGAAAAATGTGTAAATCATACATCCGATAAAGAATTTATATCCAGAATATTTCAAGAACTCAAAAAAAATCAATAAGAAAACAACCCAATAAAGAAATGGGCAAAAGCCTTAAACAGATACTTCACCAAAGAAGATATACAGATAGCAAAGAAACAAAAAATGCTTAACATCACTAGTCATTTAGGGAAATGCAAGTTAAAAGAACAATGAGGGGGGAAAAAAAGAACAATGAGAGACTATTACACGTCTTTTAGGATAGCTAAAATTAAGAAACTAACTAACAATACCAATCCCTAACAAGGACGGGGGCAACTGGAACTTTCATACAGTGCTGATGAGAATGTAAAATGGTTCAGCCATTTGCAACAACAGTTTAGCAGCTTGTTGGTATTTACCCAAATGATGTGAAACCTCTATTCACACACAGGCTTATATGAGAATGTTTACAGTATTTCTAATCATCAAAAACTGGAAAAAACTCAAATCTCCTTCAACTAGGAAATGATGTTTGTTTTTTTTTTCAACTAGGAAATGATTAAAAAACAAAACAAAACTGCACTATATCTGTACAATGGAATATTACCTAGAGATAAAAGGAATGAACTATGGATACTGACAATATATATGAATCTCAGATGTACTGTGTTAAGTAAAATAAGCTGGCTTGAAAGGATACATATGGTATAATTTCATTAATACAATATTCTTAAAATGATAAAATTATAAGGGTATAAACCAGATCAATGGTTACAAGGGACAGAAGATGGAATGTTGGGCTATCTACAAAGGACACAGAAGAATTTTGAGGGTGATGGAAATGCTCTCTATCTTCATTCTGGTGGTGCTTATACAACTATTCACATGTGTCAAAACTTACAGAGCAGTACACTGAATGACTTTTGCTGTAAATTATATTTAATCAAAAAAACCAAAAAATGGTTTCACTGCTTAAATAGTGTCAAACAAAAAAACTCTAGCTACATAATTACAGCAATTTTTCTAATCTGTATGTCTTTTCTTCTTCATTTAATACAATCATTGCTTTGGGTTCCACCATCATGTATAATCAGAAAGCACAGGATAAGGGAAGAAAATCAGGCTCTGAGGTAAAGGCTAGGATCTAAAGATTTACTACTAGAAATAAATTTAAATAGTTAAGTACACTAGCCGTTCAGATGAAACTAGGTGAGAAATAGTGACCACAAACTGGTTGAGGAAGCTGGAATGATTTATTTTCTATTATAACATCTAAGTGCAAAACACACAAGTATACAATAAAAAGCTTTTCAGTAATCGTTTCTATTTGTAATATTCTACACATATTAAATACTCTAAAAACAAAAAGGTTCTGTGCAGTCATCCCAAATATACTTCCTCTGAACCAAAAAAACTGAGAAAGCTCATGAACTATACAAAAGTGACAAATTCTGTCTCAGTTCTCTCATCAATAACAATCTCTAAGTTTCCTTCTTCAATTATTTCCCTCTTCTGCGGGCAAAACATTTTCTGACTTTAATGGAATTTATTTTTGTTAAACTATGTGAGTATAATTTTTGTTTTATAGAGTTAATAGAATCCACAATTCTCAAAAACCTATTACATTAAAACTTCTAATTGGAGAAATTATCCTGGTCTTTCCCCCATAATACATAATATAAAACACTTAGTGTACTACCCAGGACACACTAACCACTCAATAAATAGTAGCTATTATAGATCATAATATGTTAGAGATCAATTATTCTATTATAAAAGGTATTCAAAATGCACTATAACCAGAACAGCACAAGTTCATGCATGAGGAAAGAGATATACATCGTTAAAGATATATTTATTTTCTTCTTATCTATTCATAAAAAATACTCAAATACTCTAAGATGTTCTGAGAACTTGAAAGAAATTTAATAATCACATATGTGTAAAAGTAAGATATGCCTTTTGGTTCCTGAAAGGTAAAAGACCAGCACCATCTGCTGGTTGTTGGCGCCATTGTATGAACTCAAGTCTGGAGATGA
The DNA here is from genome assembly GCA_003697995.1 of Taxidea taxus jeffersonii. NCBI lineage: Eukaryota > Metazoa > Chordata > Mammalia > Carnivora > Mustelidae > Taxidea > Taxidea taxus. Next base: position 7,539 of record RCUC01103348.1, read on the forward strand.
CAGGAGATGCCAGCTTCCTGAATTTCAGAATATACTTCAAAAACACTTGAGCACACAATGATGGTAGGGCATGGTTAAGGAGTCACAGAGCATATGAAAGCCAGCATCACTGATGGGGAGAATAAACTGGGGTTAAGAAGGTGCCTTTTTATTAGGCTGGATTTTCTTAAGTAGATTACTGCCCATGCTACCATTACCTTAGTGCAGGAAAGCAGCAGAATCAGCCAGACATGTATGACTATAAAAAATGGAAGACAGGGAGGCACCCAATTGATATAAGCAATGCCTGCAGAGAAGTATCCCTAAGAAACAGAAAACATGTGTGGGTAAAATGCCAAGAACAGTGGAACTCAGTATATGTCCATCTCTCACTCTAAATTCACCAACATCTCAGGATTATAAAAAGAGTATGAAATAGGAGGAAAAAATAAGGAAATATTTGAGAGTCATTAATAGAGGGAAAGGAGACAAACACCCAAAACCACAACCACACCTAAATACACAGAAAATAACCTATGAAGCAGAACCAATCTAAAAAGAATTTTAAACATTCATAATATATAGACTTGGAGAGACCTGAAAAAATATTAGAAGCATAAAATAGGAATAAGCAGTTAAAAATAAAGAAAATACTGGCTATTAAAACATATGTAATCATCAAAATAAAGAATTTCAAAATGGTTTGGATAACAGAATGGATAGAACTGAAGAACAATGTAGTAATCTTTAAACCTAAGTCCAGGAAATGTCCCCTAGAGCAGCAGAATTAGATAAAAAGATGGATACTAAAAATTAAACAAAGCGATGTACAGAAAGTAGGATAAGTATCAATATCTATCTAACAGGAATTCTAAAAACAAAGAGAAAGAATGAAGGGGAAGAATTTGAAAAAATAATGGCCAAGAATTTCACAGAATTCAACATGAGATCTCCGATTGAAATGGTTTAGAGTACTAAGAATATAAGAAAAAGGGGCACCTGGGTGGCTCAGATGGTTAAGCATCTGCCTTCGGCTCAGATCATGATCTCAGGGTCCTGAGGATCAAGCCCCACATTGGCTTTCCTGCTCAGCTGGGAGTCTGCTTCTCTCTCCCCATACTCCTCTCTCTCTCACTCTCAAAAAAATAAATAAAATCTTAAAAAAGAATATAAGAAAAAGCCTATACCTAAACATGTTAGAGTGAAAGTTAAGCATTTCCAAAACCAATATATATGAGGGGGACTCCCAATAAGGGGGAGTAGAGAGGTCACATAGAAAAGAACAAGATCAAGTATCAGACTTTTCAAGAGCAAAAAACACCAGGCCAACAAGAGGACATGAAATCTTACCCTGAAAATATTGAAGGAGAACAAACCCTATACTTAGAATTTTCTATCAAATTAAATCATCACTTAAATATGAGTGGTAAAGATATTCTGGACATAAAATTTCAAAGTTTACCACAAAAAGACCTTTTTCAAAGCGTCTGAAGAATGTTATCTGGCAGGAAGACAAATGAACCCAGATAAAAGCAACAAAATATGGGAAGTAAGTGGAAGTTTTAGATTAATCTTTTAAAAAAGTATAATTCACGGGTGCCTGGGAGGCTCAGTTAAGTGTCAGAGTCTTGATTTGGGCTCAGGCCAAGATCTCAGGGTTTCAAGATGAAGCCCCACCTTGGGCTCCATGCTCAGTGTTGGAGTCTGCTTGAGATTCTCTTCCTCTCCCTCTGTTTCCACACACATGTGCACACTCTCTCCCTCAAATAAAATAAAATCTTTTTTAAAAGTATAATTCATAAAAGTAAGTATTTAAAATATCATATCACCCTATTCCAAAATAGGGGTGACAAGGGGAGTGTATGCTAAGGTGCTTGGTATTTATTGGGCAGGAAGAGGAGAGGACACAGAGATTAAAGTCAGATACTGAAAGGATACAATATAAAATGGCAGAGATAAACTTTAATATAATAATAATCACATTAAATATAAATGGCTTAAATATTCTTAGATTAAATGTAAAACCAAGATTCAACAAAAATAAAAAATAAAGGGACAAAAAAAAGTATCTAAAAAACATGGATCAAAAGAAAGTGACAATGATATCAAAAGAATTAAACTTCAAGCGAGGGGGGGTGAAGCCATAAGAGACAAGTAGATATATACTTGTAATAAGCAAAAATGAATATGAATATGGAAGCCTCAATCTACATGAAGCAACAACTGAGAATTTTGGTGCATAAGTAATAGACAAACAATTCTAACTGGAGGTTTTTACATGGCTTGAAAATGTATGAAGCAATAAAAAAAATATCAAAGATTTGAAAAATACCACCTTGAAAGCCTGATGACATGACATAAATGACATTACCACATAGAATATTTATAACAATCAATCACAGAATAAGCCACAAAAGATATCTTGATACATACCCATCAAAATACAGACTATGTTTGCAAAATTTAAGGCAATAAAATTAAAACCAAAATAATGAAGATAACCAAAAGAGAATTTTAAACACCTTTTACCTGGAAACTAATCTGTAAATTAACTAAAGAGGAAATTCCAAAAATAATATTTAGTAGAGGATGACAAAACAGATGTTAAACAATGTAAAATTTGGCTAACACTCAAACAGAAATGTAAAGATTTGAAAACATTAACCAGAAAATAAGAATTATTAAAAACAAGTTCCAGAATATGATCAATAATATCATATACAGGAAAAATGCTTATTTGGCTATAAAACTTCCTAAACATAAAGTATTACTTTAAAATAATAGTTAAAATTGTTTCCTAATTTAACTGCTTTACTTGGAACGCAAAATAAAAATTATTACACTAAAAGAACTGTCGTCCATGTTCATGTTTTTGTATACAAAATATTATAGGGTCTGTAAAAATTAGTGTATGTATCTGAATAGATACATTTTCCTTCATTTAAATAATATGTATACACCAATTATATTCACGATTTCAAAACTATAGTAATTTAAATTTTGAAACAAGACCTAATATCTCCTAGATCGTAATGCAACTGAAGTGAACTATTACATCAAGTCATCGTTTTTTCCTCTCCTTGAAAAACTGAAATCAAAAGTACTTATTTTTTTTTTAAAGATTTTATTTATTTACTTGACACACAGAGATCACAAGTAGGCAGAGAGGCAGGCAGAGAGAGAGGGAGAAGCAGGCTCCCTGCTGAGCAGAGAGCCTGATGTAGGGCTCGATCCCAGGACCTTGAGATCATAACCTGAGCCAAAGGCAGTGGCTTAACCCACTGAGCCACCCAGGCACCCCTCAAAAGTACTTATTTTAATAAACCACAACTTGCTTTTACTTTTTTGATAGTCTATAAATCAAGTATCTGCATATCAGACCATATTATATTCCCATACATGAACATATAAATCACAATTAAGAAATTCAGAACATACTCAGACATCTTTGGGAACTGAATGTCTTCATTTAAACTAATACACCATAAAACCCATAGGTTAGTTACAGAGAATCAGAATACAATATACTTCACATGAAGTTCAATGAAGTACAATCTATTCTTTTGGTAATACTCAGAAGGGACTTCAGCATCTGGAAAACTACCTCAGAATAATGAATAACAGAGGCTGCTAACTGTCTACAATACACTCACACATAATGCATACATGTATATATAATGTGTGTGTGTGTGTGTGTGTGTGTGTGTGTGTATGTTTTCTCTTTGATCTCTATGCCGCAGAAATTTCAGCAAGACATTATCTGTCTGTTACTTTTGGGGGAATGCATGAAAAGTGTCCCCAATGGCTTGTTATATAATCAATTTTATGAATGTTCTGTGAAAGCTCAAAGACTACATACATATTCCAGCCTTCCTTGCGTGACATAGTTCTGACCAATGGGATGTAAATGGAAAAGGCATGTGCTCTTAAGACAAAGAATTCCTCTTCTCTCTTTTTACTCTGGCCTGCTGGCTAGAATGAGGAGGATCTATCCATCTATACATGGTACCATGAGATGGAAGCCATATGTACAGAATAGGAAAGAATGGGCTAAAGGCTTCATTTAGAGCTACCTTATCTGTCCTGGAATATTTATGTTTGCACTGTTTCATTTGAGAGAAATTTATGCCATGTATAAGCCACTATTTAAAAGTCAATGAAACCAGTATCCTAATACCATCTGGAAAATCAACTGTTTATATCGTAGGGTATTAGAAAGTCTATGAAACTGGATGACTCTACCCTGACTTAATGAAATGTTCTCAAAGTTTGTTTTCCCTACTAGTAATTCCTAATGTATGCCCAATTATTTATCTTTTACATTCTTCTCTAGAAAGGAATATGTGCTCTGTCAAAAGACAATGTAAGCTATCTGCTTATACAGATTCCAGAAAAAAACAGAAGTTTGTTGTCTTGAAGGATCACACTTTGTCAATGAAAATACAGTTCTCCATAAGGAACTGATAAATGTAAATTCATTACTGTGACCTTCGCATATTCACTTAAAGGGCTATATTAGAAAAATATTGCACAGCAAATGTATTTTTCATTGGATGTCTTTGCTAATAATTAACTGAAAGACCCACCCTGGCTATTTAAATTCAAGAATATAAGACAATCCAACAACTTAGAGGTCTAATTGAAATGCTTTCTCACACTGTGTTTCAGAGGACAATAGGAAGAATCTGCAATGAAGTGTTAAAGCCTAATCCTAAACAACTCTCCATACTAAGCATTTGCTAATTCACTTATCAAGGTTCATAACCTTCAGACTTTAAAAGACTCCTCTCTCAAGACACCCTATTCTGCCTCAGTATAGTAACTGCATCTTAAAGCCATTAAAATTTAGCTTCTCTCCTTTTTTCAACCAAGCTATCTATGATTAATCATGTTTCCCATGCATCCCAGAACTGGGAAGGCAGTGGGCTTTCACATCTATCTTAATAAGTTAAGCATTTTTTCAAGACTATCCTGGCTGGGTCTATTTTATCCAGCAAGTTTTTTGCTGACAGCAGCATTTTTCAAACTTTCACAGTAACCCTAAAAGTAGATACACATGCTGGGGGCTGGTGAAGCCAGGAGTAGAAGGGATGGGACAATATGTGCTCAATGTGTTTGGAAAATTATTCCATAGACTGTCATAAGACACATTATAAGCCCATTAATTTTGAGAAGTATTGCAGAAAACTCTTTTAACAAAGTTTCCAAACTGTATTTAAGTCAGAACACTATTTCCCATAGCCCACCTAATTATAACAGTTTGAGAATATTGACCTAAAGACCTTTGTGAAGACAACCAGTCCTCAGAGTCAATCATTCCAAATTGTGCAATGAAAGAGGACTTGATATTTATTTATTCAAGAGTATAAACTCTTCCTCCTCCTAATAATGATGCAGTGAAAAGACTTGGACTGAGATATTTTCCTTAACTAAGGCTGCAGTTTGGAAGGCTGACTCCTCCCTGCTGGGCAGTAGGGGAATATTCCTGAATTTTCTCTGAATATTACTGAGAAAGCTCCATATTTTGTCCATGTTACGACTTCCTTTGCTCTTACAGGCAAAAGTAAACCCATTCCTTGGATGTTACAGGTAAAGAAGCAAAGAAAAAATCACCTTCATTCTAAAGGCTGGATTATCATCATCAGTCAGGAATACCAGTCCTTTCTTTATCTGTAGTCAGAATGTTGTTCAGTTACATATCTCCTTACAAGTTAAGATGAGTTAGTGAAGGCAATTTTTACTAGCCCTAACCTTTGTAATCATTATTTAAAATCACTTACAAATGAATATAGAATTGGCCAAACCAAATCAAATCAAATCAGTTTATTGTCAAAATAAGACTCCAAATAATGACCAAGCACTTTCGGAGAATTTTGATAAAGATATGATCCTGTGCACATCTCACTGGACCCTTCTCCTCACTCCTAAGCATCGTTTCCAAAATAAGCCCCTTTTCTTAACCACACAGCATCCTAACACCTAAATGTCCAAGAACACTCTAAATTAGAAAACACATTCTAAAGAACTCTAAATCTATCAAATATGTTCATCTATACAGTTCAGCCTGTTTCTCTCATGAGTATATCTATTTATCCCCACTAGACCCTATCTCACATAGTTTTAGAAAAATAGAAAGGAAAATATTGCTTAATTATTTAAGCAAATAACCTGAAGTGCTAAGTTCCAGAGTTTAGGGAAAAAGAATGAACTCAGAGAGAAAGTTGTAAAAAGTTTCTTCCAACATAAAGATAGAAGATAAACTGAATTTACATATAAAGGGAATCTACATATAATCTAAAATCTAAATTAGTTCACAAGACTGTGAACTAATGATGGACCTACATGCAAATAAGTAAAAGAAGTGCAGCAATACTGTTTATCAAATTCACCAGGAACTGGAATTCTCTATTAACCTGCTCTTCAGTAAGTTGACAGTTCAATGAAAAGTAGTATTTATAACAACAACACTAAAGATACAAGATTTTGAAGTACTTTCTGAATATGACCCCCCTGTCTTCTATTTTAAGTAAAAAGTTTCCCAAAGAAAACAGAAAAACTAGTTCGAAAAGATAAATGAACCCCATATTCACTGCAGCATTATTTACAATAGCCAACACATGGAAATGTCCATCAACAAATGAACGGATAAAACAAACGTGGTATATATACACAACAGAATATTATCCAGCCATAAAAAAAATAGGAAATCTTCCCATTTGTGACAGCATGGATGGACCTTGAGGGCATTATGCTAAATGAAATGTCAGACAGAAAAAGATAAATACTACATGATCTCACTTACATGTGTAATCTAAAAAATCAAAAAACAAAAAACACCCTGAGCTCATGGATATATAGAACAGACTGGTGCTTGCCTAAGGGCGGCGGGGTAGACAAAATGAGTGAAGGAAGTCAAAAAGCACGAATTCCCAGTTAAAAAATGAATAAGTCAAGGGGAGGTAATGTATGGCATAGTGACTATAGGTAATTCTGTACTGTATATGTGAGAATAGCTAGGAAAGATCTTGAAAGTTCTAATCAGAAGAAAAAAATAGCTATGTATGGTAGTAGATGACAGCTAGACTTATTGTGGTGATCATTTTATAATACATACAAATACTGAATCATTACATTGTATACCTCAAACTCATACAATGTTATGTCAGTTATATCTCAAATTTTAAAAAGGTGAAAAAAAGAATAATTCACATTTATTTGAAAATGTGATAAAAAGTATATCACATTTTCTGATCAAACCAGACAAGTGTGCTTGCCATTTCTGTCACTATTTGCCCCGAATTCAAATCTATCCCACATACCAGTGTAAGATTAATGTTCCCCAAATATCATTTTGATCAAGAAACTGTTCTGTTAAAAAACAACAATACGGGGCGCCTGGGTGGCTCAGTGGGTTAAAGCCTCTGCCTTCAGCTCAGGTCATGATCTCAGGGTCCTGGGATCGAGCCCCACATCGGGCTCTCTGCTCAGCCAGGGAGCCTGCTTCATCTGCTCTCTCTGTATCTCTGTCTGCCTCTCTGCCTACTTGTGATTTCTATCTGTTAAATAAATAAACCAAAAAAAAAAACCATAAATAAAATAAAATAAAAAACAATACAAATCTCATATCCTCACTATATACAGAATGATAAAGGTCAAACATCTTGATCTGATTTTCAAAATCCTCCATAATATACTACTAAACATTGGTCTCCAACTTACCTTATCCCAAACACATGCACAAACCCCCTGAGGAAGCAGGGTTCATAAACTGTGCATACCCTCATTTCCTCTTTTCCTCATACCTAAAAAGTCCTCTATTTTCCTTTTTTTTCCCCATCTGAATCCAACTGGTCTTTTGGTGCCAAACTTGAGACCTCTTCCATAAACTCCTCCCTACCCTAAAACCAAAGTGATTTCCTTCTTTCCTTATTTCCAATGACCCTTCCTCCAGTGTTCATTAATTCTAGTAGCCACACATTAACTCCTATACACTAATAATCACTGTGGTATGATAATGTGGCTACAAAGCTACATAAAACTAAGTCCCTATTTCCTTGAGCTCAAAGTGCAATACGGGAGACAGACCTGAAAGAAATATATTACAGTGGTGTCTGTAATAGAGGTATAAATGGGAGGAAAAGTGGGATCCTAAGGATCACTTCAAGCTGTTTGGGAAGATAAGAAAAGGCTTTTCAGAGAAGGCAACATTTATGTTAAGTTTCAAGGATGGGTAGGAGTATGTCAGGCAAAAAAGAAGGGAAAGGAATTCCAGGCAGAGAAAACAGCACATGAAAAAGCAGAGAGGCGAGAAAAACTTGGCATGTTTAGACCACTATAAATAGATGAGCATGGCTGGAGTTCAGAGCACATTAACTAAGTCTACCAACACTTACTGGCTTCCCATTCACCAAGCCTTAAAACAAATGAAAAAGCATAGTATCTCTTAAAAGAAAGTGCAGGAATATGGTACCCAACTGGTTGGCACAACTAATTCACACAAAACAAGCAGTACTGAACACTTATTATGTACTATGTGCCTAAGACAGAGAAATAAAGAGCATAGCTCTTGCTCTAAATGAGCTTGTTAGCTCACTGTAGCAGGAGAGAGTCAGCTTCTGGTAGACAGATTTTAAGGTTTAAATCTTATGACAAAAGACTAGGAGAAAACATACTACGATATTAATTGTGCTCAATATTTCTCTCTTCTTTGTATTTCTTAGATTGTGTACAATAAGCAAGTGTTACTCTACTTTGATAATTACAGAAAATAGTTTATAACTGAAATAGTACAAAAGCTGACACCAAACGGGTTCTCAGTAAGTCTCTGAGTAGATTTCTGCTACTTAAAAGTATCAAAAATTTTAGATGCACAACTTTAGATATCCCAAATATGGCTACTTATCACCACCTTAAGAGCTATGATCTTTGTTGGTACAAAACACCAGCAGTTCTCATATGGGTTATATAATTAGCTCCCCAAGATGTCTCCTTGCTTCTGCCCTGACCTCCCTATCATCCTCAAGATCCTCCAATGGCTTCAGTATAAGCCAAAGACCTTACAAAGGCCCTACAAGGTCAGCTACCAGCTCTGTATCTCTGATTTAATCATCTCCAACTTCTCTTCTCTTTACTTACTTTAGCCAAAATGGCCTCCTCACTGTTCCCAGGTATGCTCCGTTGCTGTCTCTTCACTCTTATCCCAGATATCTACCTGGTCTTCTCCCTCTCCTTTGAGTCTTTATTCAAATGTCACCCTCATTATAAGGACTTTTCCTGCCCACTCTATCTAAAGATGTTACACTCTCTCCATCCAAAAACCACCTCCTTTATTTGCTTTATTTTTCTCCTTGTAATTTTCTAATACAGTGCTTTACTTATTTGTATAATATCAGTCTCCTTTCCTGAGCTCCAAAGAAAAAGATTTTCCTCTATTTTTATCACTGATTTATGTCCAGTGCATAGAACAGTGTCTGGCAAATGAAAGATGATCAACTGCTATTCACTGAATTGAATAAAGGGCAGCATTCTGCCTAATGGTTACAAGTTTGGTCTCTAGGGCAGAAGACTGTGATCAAATTCCAGCTCCACCACTTTGTGTTGTGTGACCTTGTGAAAGTT
>RCUC01103363.1:0-13146 GCA_003697995.1 Taxidea taxus jeffersonii
GGCCAGGTGCCTGGTCTTAGTTCACCGTATGGTAGCTCTCTGTTTCAGGTAATGTTACATCACAATATGTATTTTCTGCTTTTGTACTTAGGAATAAATGGTTAAGAGCTAAATGTTATCTGCATGTAGAGTACAAGCTTAGTAAGTCAAGTTAATGATTAACAAATCCTCAAGCTTTACATCAAATTCATTGTCAGCTTTTAAGTATATATGCTGTGAAGTTCTAAGAACTCTTTGTTTTGGGAAAAGGAAAAATATTACTAAAGGCAACAAGAGTGGAAAAGTGGAAAGGACCAAAATGTAGAATCACATTTGAAGACGTGAAGAACATGCTTAAGATAAGTATTCTTTGACTGTAATTGATTCTAATCTGCTAATGAAGGTGGTATGCTGGCTTGGATCATAGGATCATTTCCAGCTGAGGTTCTCTCACTGATAAGAGATGGCAGCTATTTGCCACCCCTGAGCATTCATAACTCCTAAACATCTATTACGAATTAATTTGTTCCACAAGCAGTTTTTATAGCCCATTATGCTGAGTCCTATTCTATATGCCAGTTGCAAAGAGTTCCTAGTCTAGGTAAACAATTCTCTTTCCCTCTCTGCTGGCATGTTATCAGCCAGTTCATTTACTTCTGAATTCTCCAGACAGGGAGACAAACTCGGGTCACGAATGTGACCTTTACAGATCATTTGGCTCTTTATAGTATGGTTTTATTCTCTATTCATCTTGTGTTCATGTGTGAGTTTTTCTTATGTATCTAGCTTTGTACTATAGATAGTAATTTATTTGAAATCTTTGAAATAGATAATGATTTATTTAAAATCTTTTTTCATATCTCTTCTCTTCCCTCTTCTCCCACCTTGTGTTTTTATTTTTTTTTTTTAAGATTTTTTTTTAAAATTTATTTATTAGAGAGAGAGCTCAGGCAGACCGAGTGGTAGACAGAGGCAGAGGGAGAAGCAGGCTCCCTGCCGAGCAAGGAGCCTGATGTGGGACTCGATCCCAGGACGCCGGGATCATGATCTGAGCCGAAGGCAGCCGCTTAACCAACTGAGCCACCCAGGCGTCCCTTTAGATTATAATACCTGTTTCTGTAAATGCTTATTAAATTATAGAGCTATGTAATATTCTGATAAAACTGCTCAGCAGAGATGAAAAAGTAACCAAAATACCATTTTTTTGTGTATTTTATTTATTTCTGCTATATTTGTGCTTATTTGAAGGTTTACAAACTGTAATAGCTGAAGTTTATTAGGATCCCTTTTTTAGATAAGCTCACTTGAACCAGTGTTTCACAAATTCTGTTTTGTACAACATTAGTCTTATGAGAGATTGGCTGTTGGTGAGAGAAGTTTCAGAATGAAATTTAAGTTTGGGAAAACATTGGGTTAAAAACTGTTAATCAGATTTTAATTTTTGGTAGTGATTGTGTTATTGTTTTTCATCAGAGTTTGTCAGAGTTTTTAATAATGTACATTGTGGCTGTCCACAAAGGAAATAGAATGTGCAGTATTTCCCAATTTGCCAAGTTTATTTGGTCACAAGAACACCCCCTCCATTCAGGAAACACTCCCCGCAAAGTCTTGAAGGAGGTTTCTACTGGAATACAGTTTAAGAAATCTTTTTTTTTTTAGGATTTTATTTATTTATTTGACAGAGTGAGAGATCACAAGGAGGCAGAGAGGCAGGTGGCGGGGACCGGGGTGGGGGGAGAAGCAGGCTCCCTGTTGAGCAGAGAGCCCAATGCAGGAACCCTTGAGACCATGACCTGAGCCAAAGGCAGAGGCTTAACCCACTGAGCCACCCCAGCATCTTGAGAAATCTTACTTACAGACTTGTTAATATCTGTACATAGTATGGATTTCAAAGAGCATTTACCTTTTGATTGGGATGATTACTTATGTCAGGTTTGAAATCCAACAAAGGTTGAAATAATTTATTTTCAGTTTTGTTAAGTAAAAGAATGAACACTTCAGATAAGTGGCTTTTCAAGCCTTTTTTTTTTTTAACTTCAACCTATGGTGAGAAATTTCATTTTTGATTAGTGACCCAGCACCATACATAAACACACTGTCAAAACTAAGAAAGAAGTTTCACGAAACAATACTTGGGCCTTCCTGTGTATGATGTGTTCAAATACTTTTCATCCTGCTTTATTTTTTAATGTAATGAGCGACTAAAACAATGCACCATGTAATTTGAAAAACACTGAGCGATTACATGAGTTTATAAATGCCTAAGGTACTATTGGGAGAAGGCCCCAGAGAGACTGGTAGAAAACTAAAGCTCAGCATAGAGATAAAGAGAGGGGCTCTAGACTTGGAATTCCTGCATTTAGATTCTGGTGGTGGTTTGTTGGGTGGGTATTTAATGCCATTTTGCCTCAGCTTTCTCATCTGTAAAATAACAAGAATAGAACCTGCACATAAAGTACTTGTGAGAATTTAGTGAGAAATGCTTTACATAACATGCCTGATATGCTCTAAGTGCCCAGTCCATTTTAGCTTTTGTGATAACTGAGGCTCTAAGACTCTCTGCTGTACCATACACATTTTCAAAAATACTTTAAGCCTTTGTAAGTGTTAAAGTGGCCTTCAATGAACCTGGACTCTTTGATCTGTAGCTAGATGTGTCATTCGTTGGGATATCAGCCTTCTGGAATAGTTTTAAAATAGTCAAAAGGACCCACTTAAAATTGTTTTGCCTCATAGTTGCAAATGGACTCACAATTGGTGATCTTTATGCCATATTGTTGTATATTTTTAAACTATTCTCTTTTAACGGTATCGTAAATTTAGAATAATCTTGCTTTTGTAACGTAATCAAGTACAGATATGTACATACTTACATCAGTGATTAATTTGGCATTCTGATAGTTTTAATTCACTAAAAGAAGAACAAGGCAAAGCAAAAGTTGCTGTTTCTTGTTTTATGCTCATTTCTGCGATTTTTAAAGTTCCCCCATCCTCAGTATTTTATGTTGCTATTGGGAGTTTAATTTTGTGTCCTGACCCAAGAAAAGGGACATTTAGAGGAAATTAACAATGGTAGGGGCTAAATCTAGTTTGTAGACTGTTCACTGTTGTCCTGAACATAACTTGGCCACATTTACATCACCTACTGAGGTGTTGGTGTTGTCTGTCCCTGATTAAATGTTTCTCTGTTTGTCTGTCTCTCTTTTTTAAACATTTTATTTATTTATTTGACAGAGAGGTAGTGAAAGCTGGAACACAAGCAGGGAGAGGGAGAAACTGGCTTCCCGCTGAGCAGGGAGCCCAGTGTGGGGCCCAATCCCAGGACCTGGGATCATGACCTGAGCCCCCAGGCGCCCCAACTGTTTGTCTCTTTTATTACCCATTTGTCCTCAGTAGGGCCTGGGGTTGCTCTCTGAGAGGTTCTGTTTGGCATCGTTGAGGTATATCAGTTCAGTGTTGAGGTAGCCTGACGGTTCTCTATGTGTATGAGCAAAAAAATGAAGTAAAAATTAAAAATCGCTAACGTAGTGTATATATGTTAGTGGCTGGTATAAAGTTGAAAGCCTCTCTATCTTGACCTCATTTAATCCTATAATCTATTTTCATTCCCATATTTTCGAGTGAGTAAATGGAGAAAAAAGAAGCTAGATAATTGGTCTGAAGTCATATACCTAGATTTGAAATCCTGGTCCCAGAGTGTACAGCCGTAACCCACCAAACTCTTGCTTCCACCACAAGGTACTGAACGTAGAATCATCCAGGAACATAGGGAATTTCTGTTATAGAAATGTGAGGTCCAGTTTTCTGGTCAGGAAGTGAGGTTCTAGGACACTGAGAGAATGTTCACATTACTGATTTGCCGTCAGTGACTTTTGAGGAGCTGTGAAGAGAGGGAGCTGTGCAGGAAGATTAGAGATGCTGATGCACTGTTTGTTCAAAGAAGGGAAAGATGGAATCCACAAACCATAGAGACTGAAATTGATGTTGATTGCTGGGACATACTCCAGAAGGGAGTGAGTCCTTAGCAAAGCGTTGATTTCTAGAAGCTACCAAATACAGTTTAGTAACTATTTCCTTTTGTAATAGAATTCTCTGTGTCTTAGGTAAGGATGTAGTGAGGATACAGGTATCTGTAAAGATTCATAGTTTAATTCATACTTGAGATTATCTGAAAAATGTTAAAGTGTGTAAGTTGGAATATTTTCTAGGACTTGAAGTTATTTTGATGTTTTTACAAGATTATTTCACTTAATGTTCATTGCATTAGAATATAAGCTGTATAATATGCTTTTCCTAAGTGGTATGTAGGAAATTAGTCACAGATTGAATGGCCCACATCCCTGTGCCTTGCCTTCTCAAGTAGGCAAGGCACTTGAAGGAACTAGAACTGGTAACCTCTTCCTGGTTTGTGCACACAGCATGGTAAATACTTTCTAGCTTTATATTGTTAAAATTATTCATCTCTGTTCTTTATAATTGGTCATACCCATTTGTTTACTCAAGAGCTAGTCTTGCTTTTATTCCTCAACACTACGTAGTGTGTGATTAGAAGCTGTGTTGATGGGAAGAGGGCTGAACAGTAGAGTACATTCCTTCTTCACACAAGGTAAAAAACCCTCATGGGGCTGGTGGTGAGGGTAAGGCATGTTCATTTTTTTCTTGTTTGTCTTAGGAAGGCTGCCCACTTTTAAACTTAAATATGGTGAAGGAAGACAGAGATGAGTCTGCTTAGCATAGTCTACTGTGTGCAAACACCCCATAGGTGTGTGGAAAGGGCAAAACTATCTTTTACAGAGGATTTGTTGTCGAAAGGAGGAAGGAATAAGAAATAGAAGGAGCAAGACGGAGGAGTACATCCAGAAAGAATTGAGCACAGAAAACTGAGTCTAAATGAGTGTGTTATGTACAATTTTGAAAGATCTAATGATAAAAGTGGAACTGGTTGCTTTTCAGAACTGTCTTAAGAAGTGGAGCACTTCGGTCGCCTGCGTGGCTCAGTGGGTTAAAGCCTCTGCCTTCGGCTCAGGTCATGATCTCAGCCCCTCAGCAGGGAGCCTGCTTCCTCCTCTCTCTCTCTCTCTCTTTCTCTCTCTCTCTCTGTCTACCTTTCTGCCTACTTGTGATCTCTCTCTCTCTGTCAAATAAATAAATAAAATCTTTAAAAATAAAAAAAAAAGCAACGTGTTAAAAAAAAAAGTGGAACACTTGAAGGGGTGTCTGGGTGACTCAGTTGATTAAGCGTCTGACTCTTGGTTTCAGCTCAGGTTGTGATTTCAGGGTTGTGAGATCGAGCCCCATGTGGGGCTCCAAGTGCAACGTAGAGTCTGCTTCTCTCTCTGTGCTCCTCTCTCCTTCTCCCTCCACCCCTCGCCCCATGTACTTTCTCTCTCTCTTCCTCTCAAATAAATAATTTTTTTTAAAAAAAGAAGTGGAGCACCTGAACAGATAGATTATTAATCATGGAATGTATTACATACAGTTTAAAGGCCCTGGCCTCCCAGCCAAAAAAGTGAGTGGAGGTCTGGATATGGATGATACAGAAATTATACGTTCTCTTTAAAAATTTAAAGAGACTTTTCAGTAATACTCATTTATTCTAGATCCTGGACTACCAAAAGATAACAAAATCATGTTTCAAAACTAGCAAAAAACTCTTTAGAAACCTGATAGACTATAAGAACAGCAACCGGATAAGACATTACAAAGGAAGAACACTATGTTTCAGTTTCATTTATGGAAGTAGTCACGAAAATCTTAAGTAAAACATCAGCAAATAATTAAATAGGAAATTCTCTTAATTAAAGAGGGCAAATAACACATAACACTTGGTATTTGCTGTGTGCCAGCCGTTGTTCTAATTATTTCAATTAATCTTCCCAACAACCCCAACAAAGAGGTTGTTATTGGTGTTATTATTACCTTCATTTTGCAGATGAAGGAATTTAGAACAAGAGGTAAAATAATCTGCCCCAGGATAAATTGGTGGTAAGTCACAGAGCCTGGGGTTTCAAACCCTTGGGGTCTCACAGCTTTACATATTGCCCCCTTGTGTGCCAAGATAACAGTGCTGTTTGACCGGTTCTTGATTATGAGCTCTTTAAAAGCTGGTAGGAGATAAAAGAGTATCTGCCTTAAACCAACAGCAAACAGCCTACCAACGGGGAAACTATAGTAGAATTCCCTC
Source organism: Taxidea taxus jeffersonii (assembly GCA_003697995.1). NCBI lineage: Eukaryota > Metazoa > Chordata > Mammalia > Carnivora > Mustelidae > Taxidea > Taxidea taxus. The sequence goes on from RCUC01103363.1 coordinate 6,164, forward strand.
TTGAAATAAGAAAGTGAAATAGGCATGCCCGGTAACACTTCTGATATTCTATACCACCCTGGCCAATGGAAGAAAACATCAAATAAAACATGTAACTATTAGGGAAAAATGGTGGAAAATAACAATATGTGCAGATGTTACAATAAAACCTAGGAAAACCAACAGAATCAACTGAAAACTGAAAGTAAGAGTTCAGTAAGAGAACCATATACCACATAAAGATATGAAAAATTTATAGCATTTTTTCTTTCAAGCAATATTCAGTTATAAAAATATTAGGAGAAAAATCTCATTATACAAAAAAATGAAACACCTAAGGTGGGAGGGATCTGTGACATGGGCATATTCCTCTATAAATGCAGTGAATTAAAGATGTTAAATGATTTGAAATAACCAAATATTGCCAAGAGAGACTGATTCTCATCACCACTAATATTCATGCGCAGGTAACTGGGTGGCTCTGCTTTAAGTGGAGGGTGCTTTGCCCTCAGGGTAAATGAAATAGAAAAGTTGGCTGGTCATAAGGGAGGGAAGATAGCCACAGTTTGGTATGGGTGACCAAAAGCCCTGTTTGCCAGAGATAGCCTGGGTTTATGCCTCTTGTTCTTACGTAATTATTGATCGCATCCCTCTTCATTCGCTAAATTGTCCTGGTTAGGGTGGTAAGTTATGCCATCCAACATTTGGCCGCTGCAAAACTAGCTGTTTCTTAACCCCCTGTCCTCAGATTTGGTGCTCAGGGCACAGGGCTGTCTGTCAGATCCTCAAGTTGCTTGATTTTGAGGCACTAGTTCCAGAGCCATAGCAGCTACCTGGTCCCTTGGGAACTAAGAGGGCTTTTCACTCCATTGCCTTGACTTTGCTCTCTGAATGAGAGCCATGATGTTCTAACTCTACAATGTTCTGCTTTGCCTCAAGTCAGACACTGAGACTCTCTAAATGTAAACACCTTGTTTTTGCCCAGATTTCCTCTTCCACTCTCCCTCCACTTCTCAGGAACAACTGAAGAAGAAGAGAAGGTATGGCGTTCTAGTTAAGTGGTTGTTCTTGGATGCCATAAAACTTTTCAGGGAGGGGTGCTGGGTGGCTCAGTGGGTTAAAGCCTCTGCCTTTGGCATGGGTCATGATTCTGGGGCCCTGGGATGGAGCCCGCATTCCCCCTCTCTCTCTGCCTGCCTCTCTGCCTACTTGTGATCTGTCTGTCAAATAAATAAATAAAATCTTAAAAAAGAAAAAAAAAAAACCTTTTCAGGGAGGTGGTAACACCGCTATTCAGACATTTATATTTATGCAGTTTTTAAATCTGTATACTTTTTCCCGTATTCCAAGTTTTAGAGCAGTGGTATGCAAAAGGAAAAATCAGGATTTGACAAGATCATCTTGAGAGTTCAGTTTAGGATGGTTAGGGGAAAAATGCATTTAATTTTCGTTTGCTTGAATAATCTCAAACTTTATGCTCAGTTTGTGAGAATAAACAGACACACCTGTTTTCATGTTGTTACTATTTTCGTGTTTCTTCCTCTGTCATTTAATGACACGTTTCAGATCTTCAGCTGCAAATGCAGGTATGCAGAGTACATCAAGAATAAAGACAGTGCCAGTCTTAGTGTCCATGAGACAGGTCTGGGCCCTCTCAGAGGTTGAGAGGAGAAATGCCTGAGTCATGCCTTTGTTAGAGCTGCCTTTCTGGGGCACAGGAGTAGAGCAGGGATAGCTTACAGGTAGCCCCTGTGTTGTTGGAATTCTTGTTTTTTCCAACAAGGTAGGGGTTTAGTGAAAGCTTATCTTGGGCAGAGTCAAAACACTGCAAATGTGGGAAAAGGCAGCAGTGCCCCAGGGTCTTCACCAGCACTTGGAACCAGGAGCGCAAACTCCATTATGACCATGCACACACTCCTGCGTTTCTCTGCTTACACAGACTCATTGTGCACACAGGTCGTTCCCACCTGATAGCAAGCCTGGCCATCTGCATTTCATAAATGTGCTTTCGTGGAGCTTCAGCCCTGCAATAGAGACTTTAAGGAGAGGTCTGCCTTCCCCTCTAGGTTACTTTGCTAGGGCCCTCAAGAGTATAGTTCTTACAGAACTGTGGCACCTCCCACTGTAGCTATGTTAATGGTTGGGGGTGGGGAGCAGTTGCCAGAAGGAGATGGTGCTGGGGGCAAGTAGAATGACCCTCTGACCTTCACAACTATGAGGATTATTGAGGTTCTTCTCCTCCTGTCTGATTTGTTTTAGGTGTCCAAAAATAATTTCAGATGAACTTCTTGGTTATTTGTCCATCCCGAGGCCACATATTCCTTCCTGTTCTCATTTTATCCCTTATCTCTCACTTTGGCCTGAAAAGCAGGCTCCTCTGCTTGTAGATATCCTCAAGGCCCAGAGGAGTCTAAAGACCTGGATCACAGAATCCCAAAGGAATTCCACCCCTGACTAAAAGCTACTGCACTGATAGTCACTCGGCAATCCCAGAAATACACAGGGAGGGATTGGAATGTTTGCTACCCAAGGGTGGAATGTTCTGCTTTGTTAATCTGCTTTTAGTCTAAAGTACCAGTATTTGATTGGGTGGCATTTTAGTTTCTCACCATGTGTAGTTTGTTAACATTTACCTTGTGCCCTTTGCCTGTCACCCTCCTGCCCTGCCCTTACCCAACTTGTATTCTTACTGTTGTTTCTCATTTCTGAGAAGAGATAGGAGTAGAATATAGAACAGAAATTTGAAAGTACAGCTCAACCATTTTAATTTATGAATGGTATTTTTAATATTCGTTGATTGGAATTCATTTCATGTAACTGATTAAAAAGTATTTTTCTCTAAAGGCAGCCATTTAGAACTTAATGTCTTCAATGCTTCACACTTAGTAGGGGCTTGAAAAAGATGTTGAATAAACTTGGAAATACTTTTATTCATTCTTACCAGAATGACAGGGACTAAATAGGCCTTGTGCACTGGAGTAGGGGCTGCTTGAGAGACAGAATTGAAGGCTGGGGCTATTGTTACACAGGTAAGAATTATTTGACTATGAAGAAAAATGATAAAAGTACCTTATTTTACTGTACCCCATACATGCTGATTGCCTTGATGCACTTTCCCTATTTGACTTGATTTAGTAATCTCTCCCAGACAGAATGTCCCCTTAGCAGGGTCACCTGTTTTCACCTAACAGGAGAATTGATCACACAGTATTTAACAAATTTATCATGATGGTAAGGCTAAAAGCCACACCCTCATGCTAAAATTAGCTGTTCTTTCATGTTCCTTGCTTTCCAGTTGAGGGAAATAGAAAACGTTAGGGTTATATTTCCTTCTCTTTCCTCCCCCTTATGTCCCCTCCCCCTTCCTCACCTCACCCCAAACACATAAGGAGCCAAGGAAAAATAAGGAAAGGCAAAGAGAATAATTCCTGGGGCAGGGTAAGTACATGAATAAGGACATGTCTTTGACACTAGCTGGTTGGGAACCACACCTGTGGCTCCGAGTTTTAGTGGCCAGAACAAAGAAGAAAACAAGAACAGTTGCAAGACCGTTTTATCCTGAGATAAAAACCAAATCAGCCACTTAGGAGAAATGTAATTGTTCCAGGAATTGAGACCCTATGGATCCTTTATTAATATAGGCTCTGAGTCCTTAGTACATTTCTCTCAATTCTCTACAGTACCTGTAAAAGTGAAGTACCTGAGTTCAAGTGTTAGATCATAACTTTTCTGATGTTCTGGAGCTTTGGAACTGGCCCTCTATAATTGTTCCTACCATTGAACTTTTTATTAAAACTGGATACTAGAGAAGTCCAAGGTTATGGTGTTCTAGTAACCACTCTGCTTTAACAGCTAGTTGAACCAGTATCAGCCTTTGAAAATTAGCTTAACCAGGACTTGATTTCAAATTTAGTTATATAAATTGACTCTGAGGCCAGGTCAGTGTTTTCCTCAAAAAATTGTTCTGTATTTAACATGCAGGCCTGTTTAACATCATAAAGTAGTAGTTTAAAAATTTTTGTTAAATCTCTGACACCGAAGTGCAGTATAAAAAATTGGTAAGAATAAGGTATTTGGGCTCAAGAAGAGATGGACCCTCACCTGCCTTCCTTGGACCTTAGAGCAAGGTTTAAAAGCTGCTGTCAGATTCATGGCTGACATTACTTTAGTCTGGAACATTTTCAAAGCCTGCATTATCAGTCTCCAACTGGGGCAGGCTCACCCTCTGCCCGCCCTCCCCCACCAAGAAACACCTGTAGAAAGCCCAGTTTTCATTAACATTAAATTCCTGTTTGAACCACTAAAATTCTGACAGTTTGGCGATATGGCTAGCAATAATCCAAGCATTTGGGAAATAAAAACCAAGAAGGTAGATTTTTGAGGCCAGCATAGAAATAATAATCTCCGTATGGGTTTTTTGCAGATTATAGAGCACTTTCACAAATATTATAGTCCCCACATTCACTTGAGTTAGTAGATTCTTCTGCTGAAATGGTAAAGGAAACATGGAGTCCCACATTCAATACTTTTTGTAGAAAGAAATATGTTTTCAGTCTTAAGTAATTGCATCCATTATAGTGCTTTCTGAATGTTTTGGGGCCTCTACCTAAACCTTAACTTTTGGACTTCCTTGGATATAAGATGTTTTTGTTGTGTATTTTAGATACAGCTTTCAGATTAAAAAGCAAGTTTTCCATTGTGACTGTATTGTGATGTCAACACTCACCTGGAAAGCACCACTCCATCAAGTGTGGAATGTTCTTTGGGCAATAAAAGAAGGCATGTGATTATTCTGTAAACAACCCTTTAAGTTTACAGTGAGGTTTTGTTTTGTTTTGTTTTGTTTTTTACCTTCTGCCTTCCTCTTCACTTGATACTTTATTACCCACCAGAGCTTGATAAAATTACAAAATAATTTTTGTTTTCTTATCATAATTCAGATTATTGCATGAAGCTCTCCAGCTCTCAGTTGTAATACATTTTCTGACTCTGATCCAAGTTTATCCTGTCTATAAAACACATCTCAAGAAGCATCTCAGTTGAAGTCTAAGGTCTTAAGCACACAGTGCTATGTCTTTCCTCTGAACTTGCTCCTCATATCACTTATTTGGGCTTTTTCTTTTTTTTTTTTTTTTTAAGATTTTATTTATTTATTTGTTAGAGAGAGAGAGCATAGGCAGACAGAGAGGCAGGCAGAGGGAGGAGCAGGCTCCCTGCCGAGCAAGGAGCCGGATGCGGGACTCGATCCCAGGACACTGGGATCATGACCTGAGCCGAAGGCAGCTGCTTAACCAACTGAGCCACCCAGGCGTCCTTGGGCTTTTTCATACGGGGTCTTGTGGCATGCGTTAGTCTCTATAGATTATAGTCTTTCTGTGTGTACGCCTTGTCTCCCCAATTGTATTCGAAGGGCCTGGAACAACAGCTAGTGAATGTGTACCACAGGCTCAGGGGTGGAAAGGATGTGTTGACTCCTTAGGAGAAATCCTCTTTGAGTAAAATATTTTACACAATTCTCTAAAAGGCCCAGGAACTGTGTATTCCGTGACTCTGAATACTTTCTGCTGGAAAAAGCCTATTTACACTAAATACCACTATACGGTGGCCTTAGAGCAGTTTAAAAAGGAAACAGATCTTCAGATCTCCAACTATGGTGCTGCAGCTCAGGCTGGTTTTGTGGCATGTTTGTGCTTTCATGGGCGTGTGGCCAGAACAGAAATAGCAGTGCTGGACCTTGAAGGAGAATGATTTTCCAGGTTTATATCTGATCCTCTAGATAAAAGTTTGAAGGTTGTTAATTTTCTTTTTTTTTAAGATTTTATTTATCTGAAAGAGAGACCACAAGCACACATATGCATTGGCGGAGAGGGGCAGAGGGAGAGGGAGAGAGTCCCAAGCAGACTCCTCGCTGAGCATGGAGTCCAACGTGGGGCTTGATCCCACGACCCTGAGATCATAACCTGAGCCGAAATCAAGAGTTGTACTGTCAACCAGCTGAACCACCCAGGTGCCCCTGAAGGTTGTAAATTTTCAAAAGGCAATTGTTTTTTCAGAATGTGGTTCTTCATCAGAATAACTAAAAATAAAAAATAAAAATTATTTCACCACTCTCAGGTGTACCTTTGAGAACCACAGCATTTCTTTTACTTTTTCGATCTACTTGACACAAAAATAATTTTCTAAAAGGCTTTTTTTTCATATTTGAGCTTTATTTCCAATTTTCTCACTTGTTTACAGTTCCAGTTTTTAATTACACATTCTTTTTAGGGAATTACCATCTTTTTAAAAGAGCGGGATTGGCTTTTGCTTTTCTTATTTACTAAAACATGAGTGAAGCCATGCTGTTTGCCCGTGATCATATGGACTATGTTTACACAATCCTGCAGCAAAGTGAGCAGTAAATTTAACTAGAAGAAAGATGGATATATGATTTCATGCTTAAAGACTGATGGCTTCACATTTTTAAACATGGACATTGATTAACCTTTTGTATTATTAAAATACAGTATTAATTTGTAAATAAATAGTTGTGACATTCACATTTTCTGGAACTAATTCTAAAACTTTAACAATGTCACTCTTAAATCCTTAAGCCCATCTGTAAATGAATCAGTGTAGATAAAATTAAAGATGGGGGGGGTGCCTGGGTGGCTCAGAGGGTTAAAGCCTCTGCCTTCGGCTCAGGTCATGATCCCAGGGTCCTGGGATTGAGCCCCGCATCAGGCTCTCTGCTGAGTGGGGAGCCTGCTTCCTCCTCTCTCTCTCTGCCTGCCTCTCTGCCTACTTGGAATCTCTGTCTATCAAATAAATAAATAAATAAAATCTTTAAAAACAAAAAACAAAATTCATTAAAAAAAAAATTAAAGATGGCACATCATATTGATAAAAGGCCTTTAACATATTCACGGAATCAGTTGATTATTCATGTGTTACAGATGTTTCTCAATAAGGCTTTGTATGTATGTAGTATGTAGTATGTATGTAGTACATACTACATGTATGTA
>RCUC01103365.1:0-18738 GCA_003697995.1 Taxidea taxus jeffersonii
GGCCAGGTACTAAATGAAAATGCAAGGCCTTTTGTTGAAAAAGTGTTAAGGATTTCAAGATGGTGACCGCAGAGCAAACAAGCTTGGGGCCTTTGTGAGCATGGGCCCTATGCCCCTGATGCTGGCCCCATGCAGAGAGCTTGTTTTGCCTGAGTTCTCACTGAATATGAGCTGTATAGAAACAGCTAGAAAATCCCCCTTTGGTCGAGGCAGCAGAGTGGGTGGAAGACAAACACCTATTCTCTGCCTCAGGAAGATGTGGAGTTCTCAGGATGGCCCTGATGGCCAGTCTGGAAATTTCTATTCCCAAGGCCCCACTCTTTCCAGCCCTGACAAGGGAAGAGGATCTGTTTTTCTGGTGCTTCCCTCCTTGTCTCCTTTCATTCCTTTCACTCCCATCACGGGGGCACGTATCTTTGGGATACAGTTTTCATCTTGGGATCTGTGGATTCACAGGCCTTTTAAATCCTCCTGGGTGCATCTCTTTTGTCTTTTTCACTCCCATTCCTTACAAAAAGACGGTTAGAAATCTGCATATGGCACCAGGGAAGAGATAGGGGCAGTTATGTGTCATGAAGCAGACAGGTGGGCTCTGCCTCTGATCTGAAAAGTTTGGAGTGGACTCGGGGAATTCTCTCTGTGTCTGATCATGCAAGCCAGTGGGCATTCAGTAGGACAGTATCACTGTATGCTATACCTCCAGGGAAGAGAAATTCAGATTTGCTGCAGAACCCATCTGCAGTGCCTATCACTCATGGCCTTTGGGGAGCCAGCCCCTGCTCACCTGTCCTTGCTTCTCTCCTGCCACTACCTATGACAGACCTCAGCCTCCAGCCAAAAATTTATTCCCAAGTGTTCCTTGTGCTTTGGGCCTCATAACTTATCTCCTGTTGTGTCCTCTTCTGGAAATGCTTCTCCTACATGGGTAGGCAAATCCTGTTTATCTCGTAAGGCCCGATTCAAACATTTCCACCTGTTTCTTGAGTTCTTTGCTGAATTGATCACTCTCTTCTGACTTATCTCAGCATTTTCTCCAGAACCCTCTCCCTTTATGATGTCATGAGTCCATACCTCTATCAGTTGGAATTCTCTGTTAAAAATGACTAATATTTCCAGCTCACATCACTATCAGCAGTAAAGGGAATTACACTGGCTCTTAGCTTGGGTTAGGGCAATTTCTTGGATCTACTCCCTCTGGGTTGGCTCTGCACTCCACCTGCTCCTCTCTTAGTAGCTGGTTGATTGCAGAAGATTCAAGCCTCATATTCTTCTTCCCAATACCAGTGGAAGCTGGGGTCCCCTCCAGCACCCTCAATGCCAAGACCTGGGTCTCATATTTTCTCTCTGACAAGAGGGCTCAAAAGTGGTCTCCTTCAAGAAAGAAAGGAAGAAAGGAAGGAAGGAAGGAAGGAAAGGAAATAAGGAAGGAAGGAAGGAAAGAAGGAAAGAAGAAAGGAAGGTAGGGAAAGAGAGAAAAGAAAAAAGAATTGGCTCAGGTGCCCACCCTGAATCAATTTGATCAATATGGTCGAGCAAGATCCAAGACAGTCTTAGAGTGCAGAAAAAGTCATCTGACCCAGTTTTTTGGAAGGGTGAGGGCCAGAAAGACTTCTTGGAAGAGGTACCACCTGCACTGAATCACGGGAGATGCGAGGTAATCCCCAGAATATCTTATTCAGTGTCTGGCATGGGGTATGCTTTCAGTAAATGATTGATGAATGAATACATATGAATAAATGTGAAATAGAATAAATGAATAAAAAAATGTCCAAACCTTCCCTTCAAGGGGGACAACTACATTAATTAAGCTTTAATCATAATGGCCCAGCAAATAGAGGGAAGGATTGTTGCTTGAAAAATCTGCAAATCACTCATTTTTGGTTAGAATATGTATCATAATCCTTGTGTATCCTAATGTTTTGCCTAAGCTAAGATGGAAAGGTGTTTGCATTTCATGTCCTCACTGGAGTCAGTAAGAAGCTGTCAGAAGTAACTTACAGGAAAAAATCAATCTTGGACCAAAAGCGACATGAGTAATAAATGAAATGGATTAGATCAGTTGGGATCAGCCAAAAGTTAGCTGTATTCAGGGGAAATCCCCATGTAGCATAATGATTTGCCTGTTATGTGCCTCAACTGCAAAATCTGGATAATAATATCTACTCTACAGCATTGTAGGAATTGGAGATTAATGAATGCAAGCATTTAGCTCTGACTTGACACTTCATATTTGCTCAAAACCTCATACTTACTGTTTTTGTCATTATGTTATCATTGTTTTTGTTGTTGATGATGCTGTTGCTGTTGGTGTTCCCAGAATGCATCGCATTTGCTCTTCCTTTCATCCACTTATCCATGATGCTTCTTCATCCAGAGCTTCTTTTACCTCCAGGTTAATTGCTATCTGTCTATCAAGTGGCATTGCTCCCATAAAGCCTTTCCTAACTGTCCATTCTCCAGGCTGGTGACATGCCTTTCTGCAGCCTGCTTAGACGCAAGCACACATCACCCTGGACTCTTGCTGCCTGTGCACGTGTCCCTCGCTCCCCCTGCCCTGGGACTCCCTCCAGGCCAGCTGTGGTTTGTCCCCAGTGGTGAGAACACAGCCTATGTTCTACACATGTTTGCTGACAGAATGAAAGAATAAATGAATGAGCTACAGAACATTATGTATTTCTAAAATACTAGAACCAGAAGAACCCCCAGAGATCATTTCATTGCATTCGTTTTAATTATAGAGAAGGAGAGGAAATGACTTGCCCAGGGTCACACCACAAGAAAGAGAGCAGAACTGGACTTACAACATGGGTGCCTCTTGGTCCCAGACACCCTTGGCCCTCAGCCTCAGAAAGAATGGCCAAGGGTTTTAATTCATTAAGCCAAACCTAGCGTAACATTTCTGGGAGGAGGATCTGCTGAACACTAGCTCCAGGAGAATATGATTATGTGGACAAATAGGTTTTGGAAAAATTCTCTGTGTCATGCTCCTGGAGATTCTTAGTGCATTTCAACTTACTAAAGGCTTTCAGTAAAGAACCTTGTCTAATTATGTTTACTCCAATATGTCCATAGCTTCCATCCCCCTTATTGTTTTCTTTGTTCCTGTTTGGTCTGTGTTTTATTTTGACTTTTGCTTGATCTAAGCTAGCATCTTACAGAACAATATTTTGAAAAATGTTGACCACATACAAGTGTCCCTGGATGAATTGTCATTTTCCATTGTCATGGGATAATATATCTGAAGACAACCTTCTATACCTACTCTCTTATTCAACAGTTGGGGAAACTGAGATCCAGGGAGATAAAATAAATGGCATTACCTGTGTCATACACCATAATTAGTAGCATATCCACTTTTTAAAGTGGTCAAATTAAGTTTGGTCAAAAAGTAGTCTATTAAAATCACGTGGTCCAAAACTCTCCCTAGACAGCTAAAGTCTTAAAAAGTGACAGTTTAAGGAGCTGTGAGCTGAGTTCCCCCAGCTGGGCTAGAGAGAAGCCCTGATGTCTGCTCTCCATTGGAGAAATGAGAGTCAAGTTCATTCCCTCTCCCCTGCCATGGTGACTGACTGCTCTGAGCCACGCTGCTGTTATTCATTAGAATATAATTCCCCAGATTGACGGAGTGCCTTTCCATCAGTGACTTCTGATTTTTTTTTCCATAGCATCAGACTTAACCTTATGACAGTTCCTCAGACCATTCTTAACAAATGGGGGGAAAAAAGGGTTAAATAAAGGTCAGAAGTCTTGCCTAATTAAGGTGTCACATTTAGTCAGAAAAGAAAGTACCACAAAATTCCTGGTGTCCTGCAACCAAATCTGAAGCTCCTTTCCAGTCTTTTCTACTCTTACTCTTATTCACCATCTTCCTCTTTGTCCCCCAAACAGAATCGGAGGCATGTGTTCCAAGCTCTTGAGTTCCCCCTTCCTCTTCTCAGCCCATCAAAGCCCTATCCATATTTCAAGACCTAGTTGAGAAAGCACCCTCTTTTAAACTTCACCTTAGCCCTGAATATGGCAGCTCACCTGTCTCCAGGTTGGGACTGATCATATCTTGACTAAGATCTTAAAACTTCTGTTTACGTAAAAGTTTTACTGTCATCCCTAGTGTCTTGGGTGCAAGATCTTGTTTTATCTCTTCTGGATCCTCTCTGGTTAGGACCTTGGGACTCAGGAGGGCTCAAACACAGCCTTTAAACTAGAAAGATAGAATAGAATTCCCAGAATGGCATGAACTAGTCATTACCTCTCTGAATCTCTGTTTCTTCAGAGGTGAAATGGGGACAAGCAGGCATAGCCTGCAGGGTTGTTACGATGACCAAATGAGACATTGTGGGTAAGTGCTTTGCAGAATGCATTGGAACACATTCAAGCCACTGACTAATAGCAGACTAGAACTGTCCCCAGCCACACCCTCACACAGTCAAACGCACATGGTGCATTGCAGAATCCACCTGCCACCACCCAGTATGTAACCATTTTCCAAAACCTTTGCAGAACCATAGACTTTTCTTGGTTCCAACACTATGCCACAAGCTTGAACACATTCTCTTACCTTCTTTGCCTTAAATGCCACTTCCCTCAAGGAGTCCCTGATCTCAGGTGTCAGAACTGACTGCCATTCCTTGTCCTCTCTTAGCATTTTTAATCACGTTTAGTCAACAGTATGGATTTGTCATCCTCCTTGTATTATGCCTTTATACATGCCTCCAATGTTTACAACATGGTGACTAGCCCACTGTCAACACTCAGGAAAGAAGGAAGGAAAGGAGGCAGGAGGGAGGGAGGGAGGAAGGAAGGAAGGAAGGATGGACTTTTTTTTTAATCTTGGGGAAAAACCTACAACTCTTCACAAAACAAATCCCATTTATAGCACTTTATCCCAAAATGATGTGCTTTTTCTTTTCATCCACTTCATGGTTCAAAGTTTATAACTGCTTGTAAACTGGCAAAGGCTGTACTCTTGGTAGCATATTTGGCATACCTTCCATGCTTCCTCAACCATGTGAGATGTACTCTCAAGTCCACCGATGAGAAGAAAAGGCCTCTAGAATCTTCCACCAGCTACCTCACAGTTCAAGCTTCAGGTGGGAGAGGGAATTAGTGTATATGGAGTCTCTGCAGGCACCACTCACTGTGCTTTGGGGAAGAAAACAGTTTGTGAACACCTCCCAGGTATCAGGCCCTGGTCCAGGCATTTTCATATACATGATCTGATTTAATCTTCACCATAAGCCTGTGGAGTAGTCAGTATCCTGTTTTTCAGACAGGAAATCAAAGGCTGAGAGAGTTCACGAGACAATTGAAGTGGCTGCCCCAGCATTTGAATCCAGGGCCAGCTGTCCCTGAAGTCCATGTCCTTTCCCTCACATCGTTTTACAGCTGATGTCAGGGAATTCCATGTGCATGCAGTATCGCCATCTCGGACAGTGCTAGACAGACAAGGCTCTGTTATACACATGCTCGCCACAGCCGCAGCTGCCCTCACCTGTGATACATCAAAAGCAGGGGCCCATCCCTGGGATCACAGGCAGCCATTTCTCACTTATAATTGAGACTTACCTTTCATGTTTTGCCCCACCACTATAAAACTCCTCTATATTGATTTCATTGTTATTATCAGTTTCATCACCCTAACAATTATTATTCAGTATATACTGAGTGTCTCTGATGAAACATGAAGGAGATGAAAAATCCTTGGGTGGGTTGGCATGCTTCAAATTGTTAGTGTATTATTCATTAGTGTATTAATATTGCATAGGCTGTATTTTTATATGCAATTTAAAGAACAGGTAGCTTAAAATGGGAACGAGACAATATTATCGGATCAATCAGAAGCTTGAGCTTTCACTCAGAGCTTTTAAATGATCATTCCAATCTGTTGGGTGAGAGACTGTGTTGTCAGAGATGTGATGTATCTGCACTGGCTATTTTCAGGAAAGGAAAATGCATCTCAGCCTAGAGAGGGAGGACTGTGAAAGGAATTGCTTTCCTGCAGTATGCAAATGCAGGGAAATGGGGTCAAGCCCGTGGTCCATCCTAGCAGGACGCCATCTCAGGCACAGGGGCCTCAAGGATAGAGGGTGGGTTTGAGGTTGCCGCCAGGGGCTTGTGCCTTGGTTCTCCCCAAGCTTTCCCTGGTAGAGAGCTCACAGTGCTCAAGTGCAGTTTCATGTAATTCCTCACCCTCCCCGCCTAGGCATGTTCCTGAAAGCAAGAATGTATGTGATCTTCACAGTTTGAAAGATTCAGAGAGCAAAGTCCTGTCAACCCCTTGGCCATATCCGCTCCTAGGAGAAAGGCCCCTATATCCTCAATACCTATAGACTCCTTTCCAGGCACTATTTCACTTAAAGCTCCCCAAACTCTTCAAGGTAGGAAGCAGAATGAGGTTATTCCAGTTTTTATAGATGAAAAAACTGAGGCCAACACCGTTTGAGATGCCTCTTTTGTCCAAATTCTCTGTTCTCTCCATTAAAATCTACTGCAGGGGAAACCACCGTCAGCCCCTAAGGTAGCTTTATGCCAAAAGCCTGCCCCTCCCTGCAGCTCAGCTACTTGAGCCCTATTTCTAGATTGCTCCGGAGGAGAAAGCTCGCAGTTGAGAGTCAGAATTGCTTGTTCTCAAGTCCCAGCTGAGTGGCCTTGGACAAGTCACCTTCCCTCCTTTTGAGCGGATGACTTGTGTATAAAAGGAAAAGATTTGACTCTAAGAGGCAGAAACTCAAGTGTCTCGAGGAGCCAGTTGGCAGTAAGAATCAGTAAATCAGGATGTATACTAAGATACTAAGTGATTTTAAAACATTTAAGAATGACAGCCAAGCAAAACCCTTTTCTGAGTGAAACTTGGCACAAGGCACAAGCAGGATGTGGGAGCGTGAGCTCTTGACCGGCAGACTGTTGTGGTTCCTTTCAGGATTAACTCTGGTGTGTGTAGTCTTAATCACCAATGCAGCCTATTAAAGTCAGTGCAGCGTCTGTAAACGTCCGAGGGGGCTCCAGAAAACCAACCCAGGCACTCTCTCTTATGGGTATTTCTGAACTCAAAATCAAGCTAAATACTTGCTTCAAAAAGATTGATACAGACATGAGATTTCAAAGTGAAAAGAGCCTTAAAGGTCATTTATCATAAAATTCCCATTTGCTCAGAGAACTGAGAACCAGAAAGAGGTTGGGAGCTGGCAAAGCTCACACAGCTACTGAGTTCTCCTTATTGGTGTGGGGCCCCAAGACCCTGCTCACGTCACCCAGCAGTCCTGGGGTCTGCTGAGGTAGGTGGTGGTGGCCAAACCTGCAGTGGCCTGAGCCCCTAGCACCTGTGAATACAGGACCCAGCACACATACAGGGTCAGTAGGAAATGGCTGCCCTCGGTGCCCCATAAACGTTCCCAGAGAGCTGAAGGCACACCTCTGCAATGACCTTCTGGTCTAATGACTGCTGGCCGTAAGATAATTTATCATTCTTCCCTGTCTGTGATAACAGGAAGGAAAGTCTCTTAGGTACTGTACTTCCTGATACCAGAACCACAGTGCTATTACATGCTGTGTACCGATATCTGCAGGGATCATTCCTTTGGACATTGTCTTCAGGAGTGCTCATGAGTTCACTTGCTCATTCATTTATTCGTTTACTCATGCATTGTTATGTGAGTACCTTCTTTGGGCCAGGCCTCACAGTAGGCTGTGAAGAATCAGAGATGAATGAGATAGGCGCTCTCATTAACAGCCAAGGGAAACAAACTTTGTATTTACTGAGCATCTAGTCCATGCCCGGGTCCTTAACAAATCCTGCCTATTTAATCTTGACATGGGAATTATTGGGCATCTTGCAGATAGGAATCTGAAGCTCCTAAAACCCCTCACTCATTATCATCCAGCAAGCAAGCAAGCGATCAAACTGGACCTCTGTCACCTGCTTGTCCAATATGATACCACAGACATGCACAGGAAAGGGTGGGGGTCCCATGATCAAAAGGGAGCAATCAGCCTTATCCTTCTTATCCTCCCCTTCACTCCTCTCCAGTCTCCCTCCCCTACCCCTAGTTCCAGAAAGCCAGGAGTGCCTAGGGCACACCTTATTAATGGAGCAGGTTCTCTCTGCCACTGGAGAATGATTCATGAATTTCTCGGGCTGTTCCTATGTTGCAAAAACTGTCATCCCATGACCTCACCCGTATGAAAAGGATGATGAGAAAAATAAACAATAACAGCTTCCAAACAGTAAGCACTTTCTTCTAGGCACAGAGCTTGCCCAACATTATCTGTGAACCTCACAATGATCTGACATTCGTAGCCCTAACCATAGATGGCGAGACCAGCCTCCCTGGAGGTCCCCCACAGTCACCAGCTGGTCAGTGTCTGAGCCTAGATTCCAACCTGGTCTGACTCCATGCGGCACCCCCTCTGCTCCATGCTGTGCTGCCCCCTCAAGTTCATGCCAACCATGGGCCTGTCAGTCTTGCTATTTTTTTTTTTTTCAAATATAGCAAGCCAAAGATGTAGGCATTAAGTATCTTTTTAAAAAGATTTATTTATTTATTTGTGACAGAGAAAGAGAGAAAGTGAATACAAGCAGGGGCAGCGGTAGGCCAAGGGGGAAGAAGTCTCCCTGCCGAGCAGAGAGCCCAACTAGGGACTCAATCCCAGGACCCTGGGGTCATGACCTGAGCCAAAGGCAGATGCTTAATGACTGAGTCACTCAGGCTTCCTGGCATTAAGTATCTTCATTTAATAAGTGTAACTAAGGCTTGGATGGGTAAGACCACAGGGCTAGTAACCTGGATTCCAAACCAGGATCTGCCTGTCTCCAAAGACTGTAACCACTCAAAACCAATTCTTTGGTTTTGACCTTGTCCTGTCCTTCTGTTTCTGAGAGCAAGGGCCCTGCCCCCAAGCCAGAGCAGGCACTCTCAAACGGGGCACAGTCACCCACCCCCAACCCCTCACTAGCCCTCACTGGACAGATGATCTGCTCACATTTGTTGCCTTTCCTGGCACATGCTCACGTCTAGTCTATCCAAGCCTAAACCTTCTCTCTGTCTTGCTACCATCTCTCGCCTCCCTTCTGCAGAGCTCACTGACAGGCTGAAGGACACTCCCTCTCAACCCCTCACTCCTACTTCCCTGCAATCCAGTTTCTGTGGCTACAGACTTTCTGAAGCTGCTCCCTTAAAGGCCACCAGCCTCCGCCACCTGCTCATCAGAGACAGGAGTCTGTAACCTCAGCTTCCTGCTTCTCCCTGGTCACCCAGGCCTGGGCCACTCCCACCAAGAGAGTCTCTCCCGGTTTTCCTCTACCCTAGAGCTACAGGGGAATTCAAATGTTGTGAACTAAAACCCCTACCCAAAGCAGGAACATAGACATGATCTGTATCCAGCTAGCTTCTTCTAGTACTCTCTCTGCAGTGGCTAGCCCAGCCCCTGGGTCTGTCTGGTAATTGTAATGTATTCATTTGTTCTTAGTGCTTCTCTTTTTGTATTCCCGTTCTTGGGGTTTTTTAATTACAAAGGCAGTTTGTGTGCATCCTAACTAAAGATGAACAAGTAAACATCTATATATCCACCACTCCACTCCCTTTTCCACACTCTTCTCTGTGCCCATAAAAATATACATACGTGAGGGGTGCCTGGGTGGCTCAGTGGGTTAAATCTGACTCTTGGTTTCGGCTCAGGTCATGATCTCAGGGTGGTGAGATTGAACCCTGTGCTGGGCTACATGCTGGACGTGGACCCTGCTTGGGATTCTCTGTCTCCCCTCCCTCTGCCCTTTCCCCCAGCCTGCTTGCCCACATGCTTTAAAGGAGGGAAGGAAGGGAAGAAGGATGGAGGAAAGGAGGGAGTGAGGGAGGAAAGAAGGAAGCAAAGAAGGGGGGTGGAGAAAGAAGAAGGAAAGTGTGCCCAAAAAGCATTGTTGTTACATTTTACCCTCAAAATTATTATATATACATTACAGTTCCTTCTCTCATTCAGCAGTAACTTGTGAGAGTGCCCCAGGTCAAAATTAATAAAAAGATATAAAACTCCTATAACATAATCACTGTACAATATTCTGCAATATAAATGTACCACTATTTATTCACTATTCCCACATTAATGGGCATTTGCATCGTTTCTAAGTTTCTTTTATTAATGTTTTGAATTGTTTGCTGCCAAAAATTTCACTATAACTGCACCCTTACATACCAATCTTTTTAAGTGTAGGATGGATTTCCAAATCTGGGTTGCATGGCATGTGTAATATTAATTTCAAAAGCTATTGTCAGGTAACTTTGCAAACGATCCCGAAGGCATACTCCCAGCAGCAGCTTGGGCCCTCCTGTCACCCTGCCATCTCTGTGTAAGCACGTACTGTCGCTGTCTTCCGTGTCTGTCCATCTAGATCGGGAAGCGTGGTAGCACAGTGGTGCTTCCATTTCTCTGTCCCTGGCTGCTGGTCAGGTGGGCCATCTTCCACAGGCTCCTTTGCCGATTTGATGTTCTCTTCTGTGAATTGGCCCAGCAAAATCTGGGGCCCAATTTTTTAAATGAAGTTACTTGACTCCCACCTATCGATTTGGGAAAGTGCTTTATATAGAGGCACATTAATCTAGATCCCTGTAACCTTGTTTCATATGTGTGGCAAATATTTTTCCAAAATATCATTTGTTTCGCTTTGTTTGGGATTTTGGCCTTTGTTTATGGTACCTTGGTGTGCACATATTTTAAATCCTTATGTATCCAAATATATTTATCTTTTCCTTTCAGGCTTCTAAATTTCCTGTCTTGCTTTGGAAGGTTTCCCTAACACCCAAGATTATACAAATATTCTGCTTTCTTTTTCTCATTTAAATCTTTAATTCACCTGGACATTATTGTCGTATATGGTGGGAGGCAGGAGAGTCACAATATTGCTTGCTTAGGTTGAGCCCGAATCTGTCTCCCTACATTCTGAGTCTTGACTCTGTCCTTTATGCTTCACAGTCCAAGTTAAAACTATGTGGGCCCCAGCCCTGGAGTCCGGGTTTTTCCACTTTTTCCCACACAGCCTAAATCCTCAGTGTTTGAATCCCACTTGGGAAGACTTATGACATTTTATTTTAATTATAGTGCTAGTTTATTTTACTTCTTTTTCTTCCTCTACACTGTGAATCCCCTAATGGTGTGAGTTCCCCCCTGAAGTTTTGCAAATCCAAATAGCAAATATTTGCATTGAATATCTATCTCTACACATCAGATGTCAGCACCCTTCTCCCCCGGAGGTCACAACACCCTCCCCTGTGCTTTCTGGAGCCAGAGCACGTCCAAAGGGTTTTGTCCCATTTGTCTGGGGATGGGAACATGGGAAAGTGCCACTCAATTAAGCCCTTTTGGGTTTCCTTGGAGCACTTGCCAAAATGATAATTACATATTAATTTGCAACTCAAGTGGGCTTCCATAATTGCTGCTGGGGATGGGATGGAGAGTCCATGTGCCACCTGTGTCTAAGGAAGGAAGAGATGCTGCTGAGTCACAAAGTTTTCAAGAAAGGGAGAGAGAAGCCTAACAGAAAGCCTTCATTTCATCAGCCCCAAAGGCATGCTGGGTATGGTGGTGCCTTGTTTGCGCTTGGCTCATTTTCCTGCACTTGTGTGCCTGTAGGCTAGAGGAAGTTGCTCAAGAAAAAAATAAAGAAAACATACACACACACACACACACACACACAGGGCAGAAAAAGGAGCTCAAACTGCTACATCCTTTCCAGTCAGCGAGCCTTTAGCTGGGTGATTATATGACGTTTGAGTTCTGAGCTCTTCTAGTTGATTAACATTTGACCATCTGTAAAATGGGGATGGTAATTCCACCAACTACAGGGTGCCATTGAAATGAATCATGTAAAATATTTCACACAGTATCTGACACTGAATGAGTGCGCCATAGAAATAGCTGTTTTCATTATCATCATCTTCATCATCTTCATCATCATTACCATCTTCATTATCATCTTCATCTTCAACACCATCTTCATCATCATCTTCATCTTCAACATCATCATCATCTTCAGCAGCAGCATATTTGGTGCCAGACCCTTTGTGAGGCATTGAGGGTAAAGTGATGAATGATACAGAGTTCCTGGCCTCACAAAAAAGAAAAAAAAGAAGGAAGATATTTGTCCTAAGTAGGAACAGGGGTTTTTCACAGAGGAAATGGGTATGGGATGTGAATTATTAGCAGGACTGGGAGAAATGGGAAGAGGGGGAAAGATCAAGAGGATTGTATATGGTGAGTGGAAATAGGGTATGAGATGATAAATAGAGAGTGAAAATTTGGGAGTCCAAACAGGGAGACCCACAAATAAAGGAAATTTTTTAGCTTCCTGCACTCCTCCAGCACTGACTGACCAACAAGGGTGGTTCTTTGTTGGCTGTTAGAGCCACAGAATATTAATCAGTCATGGTCCCTGCCTATGGAGGCCACATCTCAGGGGCACCAGAAATTCAGTGAAGACAGTGGACCAAGCTGTACAATCTGTTCTTGCAATTTGGTCTTCTTAATACACAGCACAGAATGTTCCTGAGTTTAGGAGCGCGGGCACAGCAGCCTGCTTCCGATTTCAGAAGGGCCTCCGAATCTCAAGTCCAAACTGTGACTGTTAGGGTTTCTCCTCTTCTCTAAGTTCTCCATCTCTTGGGTGTGCTTAGCTGCTCTCCGACAAGCAAAGTGCTTGGTGTCCCTGATCCCGCAAGTACCTTCTGGTTCCTTCCTCCTGGGAATTCTCTCTCCCTCTGGATGAATTTCCCAAGAGGAGTAACCAGTAACAAGAAAATAACCTTTTGCAAGATGCATCAATGATTTCTTTCACTTATGCAACACACATTTATTGGGTGCCCCCCACTCTTGCAGAAGTGAGGCTGCTGTTGTGAAGAGATCAGACAAGTGCCTGCTCCCATGAAGCATCCCATTTAGTAGGACAACAGATGGTCTGCAGTGTCACCCGGGAGAAGCCACTGAATTTTAGGAATTTTTAGAGTAGGTTGAGGAGGCATGAGAGGGAGCTACAAGGCATGGGTGGCAGTCTGAAAGACACTCTTTAAACAGAGGAAGGAGCAAGGTAGGGAGAGAGGGAATGAGTCAATGAGTTCACCATTTCTCTTGAGTTAGGATAAACCTAAGCCACAGTCTGTTCATCCGTGGCTTAGAGAATCCATGCAACCCGCTCCTCACCCATGGTGTTGCCTCCCAACTCCTTAGTAGCCACCTCCATAACGTCATTTAACACGATCCAGAATGAATCATTTATTCCTGGTAACAACGTGCCAGATCCTAAGTTCTGCCCCTCCTAAAGATCTCACCATGGACCTTCCTCTTCCGCGTCTGGTAGTGTTTACACACCCTTGCACTTCATAACCTCTTATTTGACTCTCATGAGATCCCTGCATGGTAGGTCACATTATCTGGTCCAGTCCTTTGCTGCTACTACAGATAGAGGGGAAGGAGGCCCATCAAGGCCCAAAGACCCATAAATGAATGGTAGACAGTGGGACCCAGACCTCATGGTCCCTAAGGCAATGCTGTTCTCTTCACCATCACTCAGCTTCTTGGTCAGCATCCAAAGATGATGGGAAATGTTGAGGTTTCTCTTTCACAGCCAGCAAAGAGTATTCAGAAAGCTAAGGAAAACTGTCCACATTATATACCTAGGCCCATGTCTCTTCATTCTTTGCTGTTTTCCAATCCCACCACTCTGTCTAGCTATCCCATAGTCGTGATATGACAGAGGGTGGGCCATTCCAGGTCTGAATCCTGGCTCAGCTCATTTAGTAGCTATTCTACCCCCTTAGGCCTTATTCATAACCTGGAAAATGGGACCAGAGTAGAACATGTCTACACTGACCAGCCCAGGTCAAGGCTTTGCTGCAGGAACAGATAGCCCACCAACCCTCCGTGGCTTATAACACAACATATTACTTGCTTATGCTAAGTCTGAGGTGGGTGGGGTAGCTTTCCTCTATCTTGTGGCTACCCATCAGGAACAGATGACGTCTGAGGTTGCTGTGGCAGGGAAAGAACAAATTGGAGGGCTTAACAGGGACTCTTACAGCCAAGACTGGAAGAGGTATGATGTTGACCCATTAACACTTGGCCAGAACTTAGTGGGCCCCAAAGTTACCACCAGTTGGAATGGAAAACCTTTTCTGTGTCCAGGAAGAGCAATGGTATGATGGAGCATAGCACTGTCTTCACTATGCTACCCACAAGGTACATGTGATGATTATAGAAGGTCAGGTTGCTAGGGGGTCTTGCAGCCAGTATCAGGAAATGCCAGCTGCTCAGTAAAATGCAGCTGTTGTCATTATGTCATCACTAGCTAACTTAGTTCTGGGCCCAAGCAGGGCTGGGTTAGCAACAAGTGCTCAGAGCTCCCTCTCCTCTCTGGGCCTCAATTTCCTCAAAGTGGAGTGAGGAGGATTGGAGTAAACAAATCTTTCAGGCTCCTCTCACTCTCTGAAAATATTGTCACTGGACTTGTTCCTTCTCATATTCACTAGTTCTAGAAAGTAGACAAAACAGCTCTCCTTTCTAGTGATGACTCTAAGACTCCTTTACGAAGCTTAGAGGAGTCCTGCTAAATGGGCTTGAGTTCCCCCTGAAATGCCTGAGGAAGGTCTCATAGGAAGCTGACAATCCTTCACCAGGAAGCTACCAGTCCTGCCACCTGGTAGTGCTTCAAGCATGTGAGTCATGGGGCATCTTGCTGTGCAGGCCTCCACAGGAGGATGGACTCCCAGACTCTCCACTAGTGAAGGAGCTCATGCCCAGTCACCCTGCAAAGGTGATGTTGTCATTGTTGTTTTGGAGACAGGAAAAATGGAACATCATGACCCCTGTCTCCAGCTCCCTTCTCTTCATTTTTTTACACATTGGTCTTCTGTGTAGAGTGCTGCTTGTAGAAACACTCATGCTCACAAGAAAAACTTCAGAGACCACTGCCAGAGAATCCAAGACACCTGAGCTTCTGTGCCTACTTGGGACACCCCCACCTCCTTATCTTCAGACAGTCTGTTGACAGCAAAGGCTGGGTCTCTGCCTACCTTTCTCAGGAAATATCCCCAGGCTCTGCTAGCACATATTAAATAAAATAGGACAACCCCCCTTTATTTACTTAATTCATATTTATATTTACACAGATCCTGCCTCTTATCCCTAAATGTACTTTTTACATCTTAATTTTAATCTCTGGACTCCAATCAAGCTTTCCTCTCTCATTTACCATGAAGGCCCAGCATCTTCTTCAGCCAATAACCAGTCATGAGTTACCTGTGTGCTCAGAGACCGGCAGTGGCAGTGAAGACCAGGTGTGGAGCCCAGCCCCATAGGCTGGCCGTACACTGTGAGAAAGCTCAGTCTACCCTACAGCTGCTTTGTCAAGACCTTGGTTTCTGTTCAGTGGTGGCAGGTTTCAGGCAACCTGGCCAACCACAGTGGGAACAGGTAACCCAGAATGATAATGGTAGTCGCTCACATTTGGCACAGTGTGGCATTCCTCCTTAGTGCCAGGCATTATTCCAAATTTCCTTATATGAATTCACTATCGCAGTCTTCCCAGCATCATTAAGAGGTACTTCTTTTTACTCCCATTTTAAGTTGCAAAAACTGGCTCACAGAGAGGCTGCATAACTTGCCCAAGGTCTCGTAACTTGTAAGTGACTGAGATGTGAACTCAGCTAGTCTGTTTCCCAAACCTCTGCTTCTAATCTGAACACTATCCAGACGCCATGTATTTCACCTATGCTCACTGATTCTGTCGAGAAAAGTCCAACACGGGCACGTGGGAAGGGAAAACAAGATGGAGAGAAATGTTTCCAGGGCCCCAGGGTGACTGAAGTGGAAGCCAAAGGGTGAGAAGGACAGCAGAGCTGTGTGAGTGACCCCACTTCCCCCTGGGAACCAAAGTTTGCCCAACCTCCTGGCAGCATCCCTTCTCTTCATGCAGAAAGGGATCAAGCCAGAAGGTTCCAAAGAACAAGGTGCAGCAGGCTTGGCATGCTTCCTCTCTGGCCTGTGTGCCCTAATGAGCTGCAGGCAGCTACCTGGTGGCTGGATCTTGGGTGAGCAAAGGCATCTGGGGAAACCACAGAATCAACAGGCAAACTCGCTAATTCCTGCGTTGCCCTTTGAGTGCCTGATGAGCAAAAGGAAAAGCCAGCATCCCCTTTCAGGCAGACTGGCCCCCAGCTGCCCTCAGGCCACTCGGTGAGGACCATCCTGACACTCAGAAATGGTAAGTTAATAAGGAGGTGAGTCCTGCTAACATTGGCATGATGAGTTACTAGTCAGGGGACACTTTCAGTTCCATTTCATTTAACCTCATAATGTCCACCAGCCGTTATTTTCAGATTTATTTTGCAGATGAGAAAACTGAGGTGTAGAAAGGATTCATCAAGCCACACAGCTAGAAATTTGCAGCCTTTCTAGGATGAGACCTTTGCATTACCAAATGGCTAAATCCTAAGTATTTACATGCTCATAGAGCCAGTCCATAAACACCAGTTGTATGCATTTTATGTGCCAAATGCTAGCAATATAGAGTCGGAGTGAGTCCTGGACCCTACCCCTCAAGAGTCACAGAGTCTGTATTATATTTTACAATGAACCTTCAGGACATAGTGGCCTGATCCAGAAGTAGGAATTTCTGGAAGCAGATAGCGGGCACCATGGGAAGTTGGCAGATTTGGCCATTGGGGAGGCATGAGTTCTGTTCTCACTATTCACTGTGTAACTTGGACAAAGCACTTCCTTTTCTGGTTTTCATTCTTTCTCTTACCCTGAAGCCAAAGTGCTTGTGTTCAGATCTGTGCAGCCTGCCTCTGTTTCCCCATCTGTAAATGAGGGTACTGTTAGTACCTACCTTGGAGATTAAATGTGGTGATTGTGGTGGAGATTAAATGAGTTTCTAACTCAATTATTATTATTGAACAAATGAGTTATTAAGTCATTGCTATTAAATGAGTTATTGTGTGTAAAGAGTTTTTAGGACCATGCCTGGAACCCTGTAATCATTCGATTAATGTTAGCTCTTATTAATAATATTATCATTATTATGAAAATGGTGATTGGGCTGGATAATCTCAGAGCTCCCTACAGAAATGCAGTTAGCGGGGTGCCTGGGTGGCTCAGTGGGTTAAGGCCGCTGCCTTCAGCTCGGGTCATGATCCCAGGGTTACGGGATCGAGCCCCATCAGGCTCTCTGCTCTGCGGACAGCCTGCTTCCTCCTCTCTCTCTCTGCCTCTCTGCCTACTTGTGATCTCTGTCAAATAAAAAAAAAAAAAAAGAAAAGAAATGCAGTTAGCCAGCTGGGGCTAATCCCAAGTGACTTTGAAAGGCAATGCCTGCTCCTGAGCCAAGGCCTGGTTTAAGGATAGTCTAAAGAGTGCTTTAGGGCTCCCTACCCCCCATTCCCAATAGGGATACCCCAACCTCCTGATGTTGTTGAGGCAGACACTGTGCCTTCCAGCTTTTATCCCCAAAACACGTGTAGAGTCACGTACCTTGGATGCTTTCAATAATTCTTTATCAAGTGAATTAATGAATGAACAAACCAAAGCGATCGAAGAAGACTCTGCCCTGATGAGCTGAACATGTAAGAAAGAATTTCAGTGACATCTATTTTCTCTGTCCTGGTAACATGCTAATGAGCTGGAGAGCTCTGACTAAACTGCGATTTCCCAAAATGAGTTAATTAATAAACTGATTTTGGGATGATTAACAGGGGGGCACAGTTAACATGATTTTAATGGGAAAGCGTCAGTGAAGCACAAACTCATTAGCGCAAAACTATTTCCTGCCCCAGCAGGCTTGTCACATACTACTCTTTTTGGAGGAAGCAGGAAAAGCCACAGTGATGGGGACTGGGCTCCGGAAGAGCCAGGAGTCCCTGAAGGCAGCACACACACCTGACAGGGTGCCCTCCCTGGTGGGTGGTGTCGGCCTCTTGCTGAGGTCTCGCTGGTTTCAATGAGTCGCCGATTGCTAACAAGCATGCTGGACGCCGGAAGTTCCCGGATGCTATTAGTGGAGGACGGCAATAGAGAGTGTGTATGGTCTAGCACTGGTTGGTCCCCAAACTTCAAAAAGTAACAATTGTGATAAGTACTATTATAGTAATCTTTGAAGCCCTATTCACAAATTTAAAATGAAATTGTGATATTATTTCAATTTTGAAGGGTTACCATGAGAATCAGTGCTGATAATTAAAAGCCGCCTTGCCAAGTGCCTGCTCTGTGCCAGCCCTTACCTTAGGTGCCTTCCCTGAGGATGACCTAGTCAACCCCACTTCCAGATGAGGAAACTGAGGCTCAGACGAGTAAAGAGAATTCACATCTGCAAAAAGAGTTCCAGAAGCCAAATTTACATATATTGTGTTACCAAAGTCTTCAGAGTGGCCTTAAGAGATGGATCAAAAACGTATCAATGTCCCCATTTTCCTGGTGAAGACATGGAGGTTTATGGAGGTGGTGACTCTCATATAATCTAAGCAGATGTTTTGAGCATCTTCAGCAAACAAATCCTGCATTCTTGTTGTGACATCCTATTTCTTGGTCTACACAGTGTACAAATAGAATGTGCAATGCAAAACGGTGCTCCACATCCCTGATTCCAGGGGATGAGACTGTGAAAACTAGAGAGTCACAGAAGCATGTGTGCCAGAAATGGGGTATAATCAAAATTCCGTTCTGCATGGGACAGGAGACCCAGTTTCATAATTTTGAAATATCCCTTGA
>RCUC01103375.1:0-28647 GCA_003697995.1 Taxidea taxus jeffersonii
GGGGGGGCTCCCTCTGAGGCCACGACGTTGTCCGTTCTCCCTGCAGGTATGTGAGACTCTGCGAAGTGGTTGACCATGTTTTCCCATTGCTGAAAAGAAGCCATTCTTCGGACTTCCCCTGCTCAGACACGTTCAGTAACTTCACCTTCTGGAGAGAGCCACCACCACCTTTTGAAAACCAGGATGTTCATTCTGCCTCAGCCTAAGACGTTGCCAGCAACCTCCTGACGTCATGTGAAGACCGGCGCCCCCGATTAAAGGATAGGCCTTGGGAGGCATGGAGCAGGAGCTCAGGAGCCTGGTGTGCAGTCATTTGCTTAAGAGCGAAGGAATCTGAGGGGCATTTCTCTCTCTGCCCCATGGCCCGGGGTGGACATTTCTAAGTGGGATATGAGTGGTGTACTTTAGAGGCAGCAGGTGCATTGAGAGCGGGAAGGCATCCCTCAGTGGCAGCTGTAAGCCAGTCGCCGCGCTGCCCTGCCTGTCCCCTCTCGCAGTCCCTTCCCGGTTCCTGTGCCGAGGTGGCTGCCGGGGTTTCCCTGCCGATGACCGTTCCGCTGAGGCACCCCCGATGCGAGGGACATGGCTGAGGGGGGCCCGTTTCCACCTGCGGCGGGGTGTGCCACCTGTGCCCGCATGTCGGGGAGGCTGGGGGTCTCGAGACCTGCCCCCACGGGGTCTTCCCCCTCACTGTGCTGGCTCGGCCTGGGGGTGTCTCCCAGCAGTCTTTGCCTGCAGGTCTGATGGGTAGCCCATACATTCTTTAATTCCTTGGATGAAAGATAACCTAGATAGTTGGTATACTTCCCCCCGATTTTTGTGGCCCAAGGCTGGACTATTTATGCCTTAATGCATCTGTGGCAGGCATTTTATTTAGAATGTGCTTTGTCTGGCTCACTCTAACTTTGCAATGCCTTAAATTCAGATTATAGTCAGCATTCCTAGGGCAGTGTTTGGAAGGAGCGCGACGCTCCGGCAGCTCCCTTCTCCAGCCGGGCGCAGCTGGAAACGTGGATTCGAGCAGAGCTCCCGCCCGTGGTGATGGTGTCGATTTCTGCTGGGAGCTCTCCAAAGAGAGGAGGTGGTTTTATGAAAATCATTTCAAGACGTTATGTGCTTTGTAGATACTCTTATTTATTATTTTACTCTGATTGGGTTATTGTTAGGAACATTTTAGCCATAGTCTTTCTATTATTGTAACTCTCATGAATACATCAAAAGGATAGAGATGTTAGACTATCCAAAGAGCCTTATTCTGTATATCTCACAACACTGACCTTCTTTCAGAGTTTATGGGTAATACTTTTTATTTTCCTTCGCTTTTCCCACTTGAGTTAAGGGCAAGCGGGTAATACTTCGAGTGACATTCTTCACGTTGGCAGAAGATGATTCCTTTACTTGTTTATAAAATTGGCCTCTGGAGAGAACAGTTTGAAAAGTGAAAGAATTATTTTCGTAAAAGATTTTGCTTTACTTTGTGAAGTATTATTTTTTTAAAGAGTGCTTTACCCCAGTGATTGCAAATGCTTTCCTATTTAAATCGCATTGTCATGAAGTCAGAACCTGCAACAGATAAATGAAATTTTACTCTTTCTGTGAAAGAAAATCCAGAGGTGTTGCCTTCATTGTAGCTGGTGGGCTCTGTAGGCAAGGGGAGCCTTTACGGAACTGTCCGCCTGTGTCGTCGACCACAAACTTGCCTAGAATTGGAACGTGCATGTGCAGATTCCCTTTTGGAGGCATTAAAAATCATTAAAAATAGTTCTGCCTTAACTGCTCTGGGCTGGTTCATTAGTGACCTTTAGAGGCTACGTTAATTCTGTCGTGAGGGTATTTCGGGGTGAACTTATAGCGTTGTGAACTGAGCATGAGGTCACGTGCCTGCGGAGGCTGGCAGAGTTTGTCCCCTGCACGGGGCAGGACCCGGCTTTGAGGAGGGGTCCTGTGTCCCATGTCCTGCCACCCAGCGTACCCTCCATCAGGATGACCGGCTGCAGTCACTCTCTGTGCGGACGTGGGAGAGCTTGCAACCCCGCCTTCCTAATTTTGCTGTACCTTACACCTCCACGCCGCTGCACTCAGAGACAGAGCCTGCCTTCCAGGAGGTGACATGCTCGGATGTGTGTCACGCCCACAGCGAGACCCCTGGAGGGACTAAAGCATTCACACCTGCCTTGTGGCTTCCGAAAATGAGATTTGTACTCGGCTGCACTCTTTCAGCTGGCTTATCTGCCTTTACACACCTGTTACCCGGTAGCCCCGTGGGTGGTCGTGCGCCGGCGAGCTGGGTCTGGACCCCACACTTCACGGTTGCCCTGTGGAGACGAGCCCCTCCATGTGACATCATCCAATGATCATCCTGTGTGACGAGGGAGAACTACATACCTGGTACATGGGCAGATGATTACACTTTCCAAGGGAAACTGCCTTTTCCATTTTCGGTTGAGATCACCGCTTCAAATATATTTTATTTACAATAGTTGATCTGTGTTTGTATGTGCCGGCGCGGTGACCCCCATCACTGCGGTGCCCCACGGTGTCGTGCCGGCGGCAAAGCTGTTGTAATAAAGGAGATGGCCGAGTGATTTCTCTGCAGATCAGGCATGTGAATTTCAAAGTGTTTTGGTGAGTTACTAAGTTGCTTTCTAGGGTGTGAAATCAAGCATTTTTTATTGTCTACTCAAAAAAAAAAATCCTTAAGGCGATGGACCGTTCAATATTTGGAATGAAAGAGCCAGTCTTTTTCTGATGCCTTTGGTGCAGTGTTGCCCCTCCTCCGTAGGCAAAGGGGGAACGTTGGGAGGAGGAGGGAAGGCAGAGGAGGCTGTCCAGGCCCCGCCTCCCGGTGGGAATGACTCAGTTAAGTGTGGTGCATGCAGGTTCCCCCAGGGCTTGGCCCTCGGTCCATGGGTCACCCAGCAAGCTCTGCTCTGTGGTCTTGAATGAGAAGCTCAGGTGCTGCCGCAGGAGGAGACACAGGAGAGGCTCAGGAAACCAAAGCCCTTATCCCCGAGAGTAATACCACAGGAGGCACTTCCTGCCTTGCAGAACCCCGTGGGGAGGCTCCAGGGTGGTCGGGAAGCAGGAGTTGCCAGAGGGAGGGGAGAGCCTAGGCCAGAGCCTTTCCCGGGTTTCCAAAGGAGAGGCGGGGCAGGGCAGGGCGTCCAGCTTGGATTATTTCCGTGGCCTCCAAGCTAGAGGCGTGGTCCCTGGTGGTCTGGTGCCCAGCCCTGGGCTGTTTAAGGCGGAGGAATGCTTCCTTCTGTATGCACGGACCAGCTAGAGGAGGGCTGGCTCTGGATGGCTCAACTGGCACGTTACAGGCGTGCTCCGGCTGGGCCGCTGGCTGCCTCGGGGAGGTGGCTAGCCGATCTCTCCCCAGCAGAAAGGGTTTTAAGATGTCAGAACACTGTAATAATACTCAGAAAATCAAAGTATAAACTGTACAGTTTCCCTCGCCTCACATTCCCTGGTCTCAGTTTTTGGACTCTTTTCTGTGGCACACCGGACACGGTCTTCTTATGCTTTCATGTAAATTCCGGTTAACGTATGGTGTGGTGGTAGTTTCAGATGTGCAGCTGAGGGATTCAGCACTTAGTGGCACCTGGTGATCGTCGCAGCAAGGGCCTGCCTTCATCCAGGGGCACCTGGCTGGCTCCCTTACTCTTTTCTTAAAGATTTTATTTATTTGAGGGAGCACGTGTGTGTGCCCGTGCATGCACACTCGTGTGTGTGGGAGGGGCAGGGAGAGAGGGACAAGCAGGCCCTGCTCTGAGCACAGAGCCTGAGGCGGGACTTGATCTCACCACCTGGAGACCATGACCTGAGTGGATATCAAGTGTTGGATGCTTAACTGACTGACCCTCCCAGGCACCTCACTCGCTTTTCCTTTTGAATGAATCAGTCAAAGCCCTTGACTAGGTCGCCCAGATGACTTGCAAATGGTCATAATTCCTATTGATTCTGGGCATTGTTGGCATGCCCAAGACGTCCTGTTGCTTGACCTGCATCCGCCTAAGTGTTTTGGGATAAATGTTTAAGAGTATAGGACCCCAAATGTGTAAAAGATGGCAATCTGGGGTCCCAGGCTGAGCTTCTCGTGAAGCCCGAGCCGAGCAGGCCATCTGGGTGTCTCAGAGTTAATGCTTCTGTATCTTGAAAACAAAACAAGCCCCCTCCTGGAGCTGACCATGACAGATTTCCTCTGATTTCAGATTGCAGACTCTCTTATCTGTAAAGTAAAAATCAGCCTGAGCCGGACTCTCTGGCCCGGTGATGCCCACTTGCCCCTGCCCTTGGCCGCCCTCCACTCAGTGGCACCGTGAGGCTATGCTGTTTCCATTCGGTGCCGTAGCGCCTCTCGCACGTGTGCAGGAAAGCAAGTTCGGCAGCTTGGATTTCCCCAGTATCTCAGCTGTAAACACCTGAACATTTCAAGTACTTCCTGTCTTGGTCTTCGACACTGACACAGCCAGCCGGACTCACCAGACCCTTCACTGGAGCCTGGGGGCCACGGACAGCGGGCCTCAGAGTGCCTGTGCCTCGAAAGGGCATGCCATGCGGCCCTGGAGTAGCCCTGGAACATAGTCACGGTGGCGGAGGGAAGTTGAGCAGGCCTCGTTCACATGAGAAGCCGAGCCCCTTTGGCCTCTGGATTTCTTGGTCGTAGCGGGAGTGTTCCAACCAGCCCTCCGGGGGAGCTGTGTCCTATCGGCCAGCACTCATCTCTCTTCCTCCCTTTGTGTGTCTGTACGTTGTCTTCAGAGGGGGACGGAGGATGGGGCGACGGTGGGTGGGAGCAGGACTGCTCTGCTTCCATGGGCCTGGGGGTGATGGGCGGGCATCCGTCTCTGCACCAAACAGAAGTGCTTAAAACGCCTGTTATGCTTTCCTCCTGCTTCTGACCATTTTCCCCACTCCTGCTGCAGCCCAGAGCTGTGGAGCATCCCTGCGGGGGTGGGTGGGTGGGGAATGCTTGGTGCCCTCAGGAACCCTGAATGTGACCCCACTGAGGTGGGCCTGGAAGCTAGCAGGCCCCAAGTGACCACCTGGGGGCACAATCAGTTTGGTTTGGAGACACAGCCTTTAAAAGCATCATCTGGGCTTGACAAAGGCCCCTCCCTGTAGTGCTTGTCTTGGAGACCGGCCAGGTGTGTTGAGGGCTGGTGGGGAGGGGGAGGAGTGCCCGATGGGGACTCTTTGGGCGCCAAAGTGCCTCCAACGGGCACAGCCCAAGGCCAGACATCACTCACCAGCTCGGAGGAGGGAGCAGTTTGTGGGTGATTGTTGTTCAGGTCGAAGAACCACTTAGATCTGTGATTCTCAGAGCCCGCAGCTCCAGCACCGGGAGCTCGTTAGACATGCAAGTCCTTGGGCGAGACCCCAGCCCCGCTGAACCAGACCAGGGGCGCGGGTCCCACGACCTAGGCTAGCCCAGGATTCCGATGCACACTCAGTTTCCAGATGACACAGCGGAGGCCCACACCCGGGTCCCAGGGGCTGCTTCTGCCCTGGACTAACCTGGCCTGGCCAGAAATGAGCTGCTGCAGGAGGCAGGCCCCTGGAAACTCACCACAGGAGCTTGATTGACTCACGGGGGGGGCCGTGGCAACCCTTGGATGCACAGCTGCCAGCCCTTGCTCCCTTCCCGGCATCTCCGTGGGCCGTGGGCCGGGAGGGGACTCTGAGACGGGCAGCTGGGTGCGTGTGAACGGCAGACCTGGGCTGTACCCAGATTTCTGATGGCTCCCTTCCTCCCCCAGATTGTGGGAGCCTGGAGGGGCTGTCCTGATGCCAGCTAGCTTTTCACTGGCGCAGGAAGTCCATTCAGCCCTGCATTGCCTTTAATGAGTTTTGCAAGCAAGTGGCCTCTTCCGGTGACTCATTCTGCCTTTTGTGTGCCCGGAGATTGTGGTTTTAAGTTTCACTTTGGAAAGTAACCGCTACTTCTGCTGCTTTCTCTGCTGCTGGAATCTGCACAAGTTACATTCATTTTGCAACAAAGAAATGTAAATGTCCGAGCGCCAGTCATATTTCTGCTCTGATTGTAAAAACATCCTTTTCCGAGATGGATGACAGAGCCAAGCTAAGAAGAAATGGTTTATATGGTTTTTAAGCAACACACTCACTCGGGAACTTCGTCTTTTTCCTTCCAGAGTGGCTTGATAGTTTTGTTTTTGTTCCTTGTCGTCTTGATTCATATTTCAGAGATATCCTAAAAAATAAACAGTGCTTGCTGATTGAGCGATGTGGTTAACCTCTGATTTATTGAGAGAAACTTGGTTCTGGACAAAAGTTTGTGCTCTCGCTTTCATGCAGGGCACAAAGGGTGATGATAACAGAGATCTCGGTTTCTACAGTGAAATCATCCTCATCTGACTTTGCACAGAACTCAGTTTATGGTGTGTGAACCGATGCGTTTCTTAGGACCCGAAGGGGAGCAAAGTGGGCAAACCCCACTCGGTATTTTTTTTTTCCTCCAAATGATATAGTCGTCTATGAAACGTTGCAGTGAACTAAGATATTTTTATATAATCTTGTGTAAATATGTACCAACAAAAACCCATAGCCCTCATACAGCAATAAAACCAAAATGCGCTTCAAATTAAGTGTAGCTAAAACTCTCACACTAATAAAACCCCAATGAACACGAACGTTACATGACGGGAAATGGGAGCCAGCGAAATGGGAAATGGGACTGGGGTTTACAACAGGCGTGTGTGTTTTATATTACATTTGTTAGCTCGGTTCTTCCAACTCTGGGCATGATTGGTCGCCCTCCAAATCGTCCTCAGCTCTGCCTTCCACAGAATGCAGCAACGGGAAAGTTCTGAGCACGTTTCCATCGACGCTGGCTGCGAAAGAGCTGTCGCTGATTCGTGCACCTGGGACGTGCGTGGCACTGACTTGGAAAGGGGGACTCTTGAGTTTAGCTGGGGACGGCAACTACCCCGACTCCATCGTCCTCATTTTCCCCCTCCCAAGCGTCGTGAGACCTCCTTGTGGACATTATCGGCCATCGTCTTGTGTGCTTAAAGCCTCCGCACCCTTGGGGGTTGCGGTTTGGGGTGCTCGTCACCCTTCTCTCCAAGGTTCAGATGATGGAACATGAACTGAGTCACGGGGTTCTCAGGGGTCAGCTGTGCTGTCCAAAGCGATAGAAGTTACTGATGTTGACTGAAGCCAGACCGGGGGTTTTAAATATCTCTTTCCACCCCCGGAGCTGGAGAATGCCTCCCGTCTCTGGCCTATGGAGGCAGGGGGGTTCCGAAAGCCATCTTTACCTGGTGTTAGAACAGAGTCTGTGCCTGAGCACCTTGGGAGGGGAGAGAGCCCGCTTCCTGCTTTCCAGCCTGGCCGGCCTGTACTCGGCCTGCACGGGGGCAGAGGCTCCCAGCCAGAGCTGCCCCTATGTGCGGAGGAGAGAGGGGCCACTGAGCAGAGATCCTGGGGTGACTGCTTGCAAACCCGCACGTGTGTGGTCGTGCTCTAATAATGCGGAGTGTCCTGTGGTCTGAATGCAGGTCTATCTGCACACTTCCGGGGGCCCAGTGGGGAGCTCTGCTTCTAGGGAGCCAAAGCTATTTTGAAACTGGGAATTACAGTCTTGTTTGCTTTGGAAGTGAGTTGGGATGGTCAGGTGAGAGACTCTGCATGGTGTTAGGGGACCCTGGGATGGGAGGTGACCTTCTCTGGGCACTAGGGAAACTGCCCTGGCACCTCTCCTCCCATAATAGGTGCCTCCTCTCGCAGGAGCTGTGCAGGACAGCTGAGCCACCTCCAATGCCCCGAGGTCTGTTCCAGTCCATGCGGCACCTGGAGAAAAGGTGGGGCGAGGGATCTTACCTTGACACTCAAGACATGTGTGACCTTGGGTTGCATCCATCCCACTGGAGCTCCCACCACCCCACCCCTGCAACACCAAGCTGAGAAGGCTCCAGACCGGGGGCCTTCCGAGGTACCCTTCCAGCCCCAGGGAGAAGGAAGTGAGGACAATGGCTCTGACTCGGGCTTCAGAGGAGACCTGGCTTTCTCTCCCATGGTGGCAGCAGCAGCACCTGGCAGTAGGCATCTTCTTACAGCAGCGTCAGGTCCGTGGCTAATGTATAAAAATGGAAATTCAGACACAAGGCATAGATGAGGGCTGTCAATGTCCAGTGTCTGAAAACACGAGGTAGGATAAGGGCAGACGTCGAAACTGAGCACGTCCTCCGTGTCCGTGGGAGCATCTCACCAAGCACGAGACTAAGACATGGCTTTCGGGAGGCGGGTTACTTATGAATGGTCGGTACGCGGGTCCATACGGTCAGCGAAGCACGTCCCGTAAGAGCTTCTCGGCAGGCGTGCCTGCGGGCCGCACTACAGGACGCACCTTGGAAGCTCGTCATTCCGGCTGGCAGAGTGCTGCCCGCTCTCCAGCTGCTGGCTGGCCTTCTGTCCCCGACGCAAGTCTCAGGCACCTCTCGGGCCTGGCCTCACCCTCCCCAGACCTCTCTCAAGCTGGCCCACGCGAAGCTCTCTCAGTGGTGGCCGAATGTCACATCGTTCGATTCATGCCAGCTTGCTGAGTTGGGTCAGACCGGGCCGGGCCAGGGAATGGGGTTCATCCCCATGCTCGTGTCATCTCTGTTCAACCCTGAGCCCCGTGTTAGGACACACTCTTCTATCTCTTTTCAAAGCAGCTGGCACAGCATCTGGCGCCTTGTACATCCCTGCAAGGTTGATTTGAAGCCATCTGGACTGTCCCCTATTCCGTTTGCTCTCCTTGTGGCCACTGGGCTCCTACCCGGGTGTCGCTTTTTCCATCTGTGGGATGGGAGATCGTCATCGTCCCTGCTGGCTCTCTGGGGTCGCCGCGCAGCGAGTCATGACACACGATACCGGAGTGTCTGTGCTTTGGAAAGTGTAAGATAGGGCACGACTCTCAGTTTCGTGATCCTTGCTGTTTCACATCTTTTTTTTTTTTTCTTAAACCATCACTCACTCCATTTTATGGAGAAAATAGAAGTTCAGAGAGACTGTAATTTGCCAAACATCCTCCCCACAACCAGCGTCATGTCAGGCGTTACCAGGCGGGGTCCCACCGTCCCCACCAAGAGTGGTGGTCATACAGCGGCCACTGGGGCCATGGAGGTGGGACGGGCAAAGATCGGGGTGGTCACCACACTGTGCGCCCATTGCATGAGCCAGCTCCAGGGACCCTACGTGCAAGGGAGGCTCCGACCGCCGCTCTGGCTGAGCCGTCGGCAACAGGAGGACAAGGACAGGGAACAGGCTGTGCAGGGACTTGAAGCCGCTTCCACGTGTTACTCAGGCTTGAAGCACTGTGTGCGCCACAGACCATTTGCTTTTTAAAAAAGCTGACACATTTCATAAAATGGGGGTAAACACTTCCTGTTTTGACCAGAAACAAATGCAAACCAGACCCTGTTCCTTTCACCAAGCAGAGCTGGACGATTTGAATTCAAAAATACCTTCAAGGACCCACTAGGCTTAGGTGGGGGAGATGGAACATAGGTAACGAAGCTCTTGCTAAGCGGACCCTCTCCTGGCTGAGCAGCAAGATTTGCCGGGACGCCCGAAACCTTCCGACCGGTCCTGCAGTGGCGTGGGCTGAGGAGTGTGCTTGGCGGGCACAGAAGTCAAGGAGTTGTGTTCTGTTCTTTGTTTGCTGCTGACGTCTGACAACAGCGGAGCAATAAAGGGAAGGACACTCGTGTGCTTGCTGGATTCTGGGTGTATAACATCCTGGTGGGAATGGTAATTGGTTTGGGGCTTCCCATGAAAATGGGGCAGGGTCCGAGAGTTTGGAGACCCTGAGCCTTAGGAGTGTGGCAGAAGTGGCCCACTGTCTTCCAGAGTCTGCTTTCCTGTGGAGTCGTTGCTGAAAAGTGAGCTTCCTAGGGACCCCAGGCGCTAAGTTTCCCAGCTTCTCAGCCCCACATCTGGGTGGGGCCAGGCCACTGCCTGTTGGGAGTCGGGATCTGAGCAGCCCTGGGGCTAGGATTGCCTCTGAGCCAAAGCAGTTAAAAAAAAAAAAAAAAAAAGGTGTTCCTTTTTCCCATTCCCCTCTCTATCCATCAGCTGGAAGGAAAGGTCTCTAGGGCAGAGCCACAGGATCAAAGGCACC
Source organism: Taxidea taxus jeffersonii (assembly GCA_003697995.1). Taxonomy (NCBI): domain Eukaryota; kingdom Metazoa; phylum Chordata; class Mammalia; order Carnivora; family Mustelidae; genus Taxidea; species Taxidea taxus. The sequence continues at coordinate 10,130 of RCUC01103375.1, forward strand.
TGGGTCCCTGAATCACTGTGTGGCAGCCAGCCTGCCAAGACCGAAAATGGATGTTGTAGGGTGAGAAATATGTTTCCATGGTGATCACCTCTGAGATTCCGAGGTTTATGTGTGGCAGCAGCTCACAGGCCGAACTGATACACGGGATGAGAGAACAGATGAAGGAAGAGATTCACGCGGGAGATGGATGCAGCCGCAGGAGGGGGGCGGCCACCCAGCCCCCCTGTGACAGTGAGGGCCAGTGTGCTTTGGGAGAGAAGTGGCACTTGAACCTGACTTTTATGGGTTATTTTTTTCTGGTTCGAAAAGGAGGGAAAACGGGAGATATGTGTTTGACGATATGTAAGATGCTTCTGGGAAGCTTTCTTCTGGACCATGTTTTGGAGTTAGCAATACTGGGCAAACATGAGCAATAAAAAAAAAAAAATGGGGGTGCCTGGGTGGCTCAGTGGGTTAAAGCCTCTGCCTTCGGCTTAGGTCATGATCTCAGGGTCCTGGGATCAAGCCCCGCATCGGGCTCTCTGCTCGGGAGCCTGCTTCCTCCTCTCTCTCTGCCCCTCTCCATCTACTTGTGATCTCTCTCTCTCAAATAAAAAAAAAAAAAGTGAAGCTACTATGAGACCCAGGAGAAGCCAAAAGTTACAGAAATTAAAAATATCATGTAGTCAGACTAGGAGTTTGGGGGATGGGAAAAGAGGGCACATGGATGGTAAAGTCTTCTACTGTAAGTCGGCACGTAGTATCTAAATTTGATGAATCAAGATATGACGGCATGTTCTTCCCATTTAGAAGTATATAAGCAAATATCGGAAATGAAGAGCAGAAAGGGCCAGGCTTGGAGGGGCAAGAGAGGGCTGTGGGCAGGGCTGGACTTTGTTCTGGGTCTTCCTGCAAATACTCGTGAGCTTTTAGAGCTCCGTGAATACCTTATTTCAGTCTCAAAAAAAGTGGAATGGAAATTACAAAAGGAAGCCAACAAAACATATTGAGAAAGGAGCCAAAGCACAACAGGCAGGGAGAAGAGGAGAAGGCCGAGAAGTGAACTCGCCGCTGGCTCAGAGGGGAGCTTGCTTCTCCTGTTCTCCTCTCTTCAGTGTTTTCCAAGGGACAGGTCGTCTTCACTAGCTCAGCTCTCCAAGGACAATCCCTTCCATTTCATCTAGTGGCCAGTTCCGAGAGTTCCACTCCCTGAACTCACAAGCTGCCTTATGCCTCCCGAGTGGGGTCTCGTACATTCCTCAGGACTAGTACCCGAAAGTGAAAAATACGTCTGAAGGGATAAAACACCTTGAAGACCTACTGCGTGACCAATAAAATGTCAGGCGTTAGAGGATCTGAGGAGCTCATGGCCAGCAGCTGTCAGACGTCTAAAGTAGCTGTGTGCTGACGTGAGGCAGGTACCACGACAGAAAATGTGTCCTGGGAGGGGCTTGGTTCTGCTTCATTGTCCCCAACGAGGTGGACGGGAGAGATTCAGACCCCTGTCCTGTCGGGGCAGTCTGTTCCGGAGAATTCCAGAATGGCTCCTCCCTCACGGCTGCTTCCCGCCCTTGCCCTGCATGGCTGTGGTGCCTGGCTGCCCTTTCCCAGGACGAGGAAGGGCGGACCTGCTTCGTGAGGGCCTCGCCGCCCCCGACCCAGGACAGGTCTCCTTTCTGAGTTGAGCACGTGTTGGATCCTCTTGTTGCCCCCTGGGGCCCAGCTCTGAAGGCCTGTGTGGGGCCCTCAGGCTTCTGTTCTCTTCCTTCCCACTTCTCGGCCCAAGCCTGTGCGTGGCCTCTTCACCTCTGAGGAGAAACAGGCAGGGAGCCTCAGGTGGCCTCGGATCCACCTGTGTTCTCCATCCCTGCTCTCCTTCTTTACTCTTCTAGCTTCTTCCGTGGTTTCACTCCCAGCGTCTACCTCCCACATGCCAGTTAGTTCACCGTGTTTGTCCACACCACAGTTGGGAAGTGGAGGGGCTGTAACTGATGCATTTTGGCTCATTTGGCCAGGTATCTTTGAGAATAATCCTTGTGACTTCTACATGAAGAGGGGATTCTTGGTGGGAAGGCAGAGTTCGGCAGACTCCGTCTGCGGGCCTCGAGTCTCACTGGCCCTGAGGGGAGGCAGCCGCTGTGTGCTCCCGTCAGAATACGGTGGTAGCCAACGCTGATGAGGGGGTGAGGAGCAGAGAACCTTCTAGGTCTCCCTAGCAGGGGTTGTCAACCATGGTTGTACGTTACAATTAAATGAGGGAGATTGTTAAAATCACTGACGGCCTGAGTCCCACCCCCAGCCCCGCTGAATTTGAGTCTTACCCTCTGGTGGGGTCAAGAGCTTGGCTCAGAAGTCCTTGCATCACAGACTCTGATCATCGTAGATCTGAAAGCCTCAGACTGTGGGTTCAACCACAGCAGCACGACCGTGGGTTTTATCTATAAAAAGATAAAGACCTTTGTGAGCCAGGGGAAGGGGTTGCTTCACAAGGGATATTCTATCTTCTTGGGTAATGCAGAGGAAATAAAAAACCCAAATGGAATTATCAGGAAACAAGAAGCTAAAAATAAACATGACGAGCTCTGCTGGCAGGAGGGAGGGGAGATGGATCTGATACTTGGTTCAGCATCAAGATTCTAGAAACATCTGGGGAAACAGAAACAAAGAGATTTTAAGAGGCAGAAGAGAGCCTCTAATAAGATATGGAGACATCAAATTTCTCAAGTTTTCAGGAAGACCGAGGCGTCTTTAACGTCACTTTCTAAAGAGCAGTCAATGTGCAACTATCACCATGAAACTCCGTGAAGGTCAAGTTGGCTTGCTGGGTTTGTGTTTGTAGAAACAAACAAACAAACATGTCAAACAACTGGTCAGACATTCTGGTATTCTGATGAGGCTGGAACCAAGAATATGTAACTTCTTCGTATAGTTTCCATTTATTTTCCTTCTCCCAGGAATTTTCAAAGTCTCTGTTACGACGTTCGGCTGATCTCTGCCCTCCGTGAGGGACGGTTCCCGCCGTTGTAATTCCCCAGGGCTGGGCATTTGCTAGGGTTTTCTAACTTTTGTGGGTATGGGGAGTGGTACTAAGATAATCTGGATGCTCTTAATGGCTCTTTGGGAAAATGGGACGGATGAGAGACAGCCATTGGGTTTCTGTCCCTTTGCAGGTGCTCCAAGAGTCACATGACTTCCATGGAAAGGGATTGGTAACGGAAATTTCAGAACGAACCCATCTGAAATCAATCCCATCAGGAAACTCTCTCTCAAACACCGAGCAGAATGAAAAATGTGTGTTTTAAAAAATTTTTCAACTTTGAAAAATTTTAACTCCCATCTGGTTAATTCTGGTGTTATATTAGTTTCAGGTGTACAGTAAAAATGAAAACTTTGAAAGAATTACTTCAGACTACAATTTCTTTGGCCTTTAATTCCCAGGTTGAAATTTTAAATCTTTTTTTTTAATTTTAAAGATTTGTATTTATTTATTTGACAGAGAGAGAGATCACAAATAGACAGAGAGGCAGGCAGAGAGAGAGGAGGAAGCAGGCTCCCCACTGAGCAGAGAGCCCAATGCGGGGCTCGATCCCAGGACCCTGAGGTCATGACCTGAGCCGAAGGCAGAGGCTTAACCCACTGAGCCACCCAAGCGCTCCTGAAATTTTAATATATATATATATATATATATATATATATATATATATATATTTTTGTTGTTTGTTTGTTTGTTTGACAGAGAGATCACAAGTAGGCAGAGAGAGAGGAGGAAGCAGGCTTCCTGCTGAGCAGAGAGCCCGATGCGGGGCTTGACCCCAGGACCCTGGGATCATGACCTGAGCTGAAGGCAGAGGCTTTAACCCACTGAGCCACCCAGGCGCGCCCCCAGGTTGAAATTTTAAAAGGGGAAATAATTTACCTTGTCTCTATTTGGGATGCTGAAGTGTGTGTGTGCGTGTGTGCATGTGTGCGTGTGTGTGTGTGTGTGTTTTACCAGACAGAGGATTGGTTCTGAACTCAGGTTCAGCCGCTTGCTGCTCGAAAGCCAGTACACAACAGGCATTGGTGGGAAAGGAAAGGTTGCTTTATTCAGGAAGGCAGCAACCTGAGAAGAGGGCAGACTAATGTCTCAAAGACCATGTCCCCATTCTGGTGAAGCAGGAGGCTTTTAAAGGGGAAGGCTCAGGAAGTGGTGAGAAGGCAGTGTGCCCGAGAAGCCGGTGCTCGGCGGTTAATCATTTGTCTTGTAATGCTTCCAGATTCCTCCACTCTGCCAACTATCAAGACTCCCAGGTGTCTCTCAGTGAAGGATACCTGTGTGGCCCAACACACCACATCCTGGCAAGACAGTCTGGTCTCCTCCCCCTGTACCAGGAATCAAGGCTCCCAGGTATCTCTTACTGAGGATTCCATGGTCAGTGGTGGCTGTTTTCGAGTGTGGTCAGGCCGTATCTTCTGGAAATTCTGGTCCTTTGTTCCTCAAGGCCAGTGGTCTGCAGGATCTCAGGGGAAGTAGGTTCGTCCTGCTACAAACTACGGGGTTTAGGTCCGCAAGCAAGGAAGGCATAAGAGTGAAGCAAGTTAACGCTTAAGATCAGTTGGAGTGCTGGTGTGTGTGTGTGTGTGTGTGTGCGTGTGTGTGTGTGCGTGCACTTCAATATATATTTGAATATATATTTCCGGGACCGTATGAGACCATATGGCCCAACTTATTTCCAATGTGGAATGGAACGGGGGTGAAATCCAGAATAGGGGAAATGTGACCTCAGCATTAATTTAACGAATATCCTGCTCTTTCCCATTCCAAAACCTTTGGTGACGTACACAGAGCAGTAGGAGGACTCGAGGCAGTGATGTCCCACTGGGAAGAGAGCAGCACACATGGACACGCTTGCGCAGCTGAATCAGGTCCGGTGGCTGAAAGCATCCCGGGTCTGGTGACAGCAGCCACCCTACCGGCTTGGGTCTGCGTCTGACCACTGGGATAGCGTGGGGTCTGTGGGTGACTTGAAACATGCCAGTGCTTTCCAGCAGCAAGGCTCACAAACTGACCCTTCCGGGGCTGGCAAAATGTCCCCCAAAGATATAAAATATTAATAAGTCATCTTTAATTTTTTTACTTGTGCCTCACTTGTGGTGGATTATGGATCTGACAGCTTCTTATTCCCAGCAAATATGCACTCTGTGGTCTGACCGAACTATCTGCTTGTTCAGCCAAAGAAGTGGACACATCTGGGAAGGCAGGTGATGGGCAGAGCGGAGGGGAGAAGGTGCACGGCCATGCCTTAGCGTTTCCCTTGGCCCTTCGTTTATCTGTGGGACACTCGCAGGTAAGTAAGGTAGGCTCTTGCTGGGACCGTGAAAGTCAGTTTCTTATCCCTCAATGTCCCATTCACCCCTGGATGGTCCTTTAATACCTTTGATCTGGAGGCGCCGGGCTGGAGGAGAGATAAAGGAACTGGGGACTACGCTTGTGGGGAATACAGGTCTGGAAGGCTGGAGACCCAGGGCAGAGTCGATGCTGTGTGTCGAAGCTACAGTCCCAGGGCAGTCTGCAGGCAGAAGACCTTCTTCCGCAGGGGACCTCAGTCTCCTTCTTTCAAGGTCATCCTCACAAGCTGGAGAGGGGCAACCCCTTTGCTCAGAGTCTGCTGACTTCAATGTTAATCCCATCTAGAAATACCTTCACGGCCACGTCTGGACTGGTCTTGGACCAAACATCTGGGCACCATTGTCTAGCCAAATTGATGCATAACATTAACCACCACAGATGATGCTGTTTAATCCCAGAGAAGGGTTGAATAGCGTAGTTAGGACTGGAGTTGAGAGCTGCCTGACTAGAATTTGTTCCAGTGAGCTTGTGTGTGTGTGTGTGTGTGTGTGTGTGTGACGGGTGTGTGTGTGTGACGCGTGTGTGTGTGTACGACAGGTGTGTGTGTGTGTGTGTGTATGACGGGCGTGTGTGTATGACACGTGTGTGTGTGTGTACGACAGGTGTGTGTGTACAACGGGCGTGTGTGTGTATGACGGGCGTGTGTGTGTACGATAGGTGTGTGTGTGTGTATGACGGGTGTGTGTGTACGACAGGTGTGTGTGTACAACGGGCGTGTGTGTGTATGACGGGCGTGTGTGTGTATGACGGGTGTGTGTGTGTATGACGGGTGTGTGTGTGTGTACGACGGGTGTGTGTGTGTGTATGGCGGGCGTGTGTGTGTATGATGGGTGTGTGTGTATGATGGGTGTGTGTGTATGACGGGTGTGTGTGTACGACGGGTGTATGCGTGTGTACGACGGGTGTGTGTGTGTGTACGACGGGTGTGTGTGTGGGTACCCTGGGACCATTAGCGGGGAGTGTGCTGATTGTAGCAACTGCCCTTCCTGCCTTAAACATCTTCGGTCACCTTATAGGGACAGAAACCCTATGGCACCTGTGGAACCTGTTCTCCTGGACCCAGCGTTGTGCGGAGGCGCGTGTTCGTGGAACGATGTAGGAAGCTAAGCCTGGTCCAGTTCGGATCAATTCAGCTCACTCCCACCCGCCTTACTTAGCCCTGAGTGTGTGCCAGATTGCTCTGGGCCGCAGTGTAGTTTAGGAAAAAACTCCCGGAAACACATGGCTCGGGCCCTTTGGGTCTGGTGGAGCTGGGGGCAGGCGAGCTCAGAAACCATTTGGAACAAAAAGAGCTAGAGGATAAGCTATAGTAGCAACCCAGGGCTGTCACGGATGGCTGGCCGTGTCACTCAGGTCCAACACTGACTCGGTTTTCATTAGACGATATTGAAAAATACAATTTGGAAAGACCGATTTAAATGTGTGTTGCTTTTATGTTTCAACGGAGCTGAGTTTGCCTTTCACAGAGAAGTTAATGATGAAAGCTTGCGATCAGCAGTGCTGTGTGTGTGTGTGTGTGTTTATGTATAATTAATTGGGAAGAACCAACAGCCTTGGATTTGGATCTTAATTGGTGCTAAAATTGAAATAAGGTAAAATTATGACTCTCATGGAAATATATAATGAATACATGCCAAGGATTTTATTTAGCTCATTAATTAATGAGGAACCCAGTAAAACGTAGAAACAGATCTGGTGAGGAATTCGAAGAGCACAGACATGTAGGCAGCCAGGAACCTGAAATGGATGTTCAAGGACATGCCAGGCAGTTCAGTGTCCACAGGGCAGTCACCAGCTGTATCTCCAAGGACCGGCATTCACTTGCATTTCCGTGGACAAGAATTGTTTGCATCACTGTCAGTTTTCTACAAATTACAGCGCCGTGGAATAACGTGAAGCTATTCAGGAGGGGCAGATACCTTGACTTGAAGCTCTAGAAAGAACACCCAAGCAATCCATTTTTTTCCCCATTTCATAGACTTTCAACATTTTCTTGTGACGGGGGGATACTAGGATCACAGCGTTCGGCTGTGTGGTTTACCTCTTGGAGTCCCAGCTCCCCCATCTGTAAAATAAGGGTGACATTTCTTTGTTGGGCTCTCTTGCATATTAAAACACGGCAACATGGGAAGTTTCTGACGCAGACTATGGATTGGATCAATATTAGATTTTCTTCCATTGTGTTTTTTTCCAAACTGATGTGTGGATTCGTTCCCAAGAGATCTCTTCACGCATCTGTCTGGTCAACATTCGGAAGGCTTGTCCCCCCGGCCGTGGGCCATACTCACGCACAGCCAGTGACACACGAGCAGATCCTCGGCTTCGAGGAACTCGTAGACCGCTCACAGGGGAGCTTGAAGACACAGACCCAACAGGTACACGGGTGACGGTGATTTCCTGTGACATGGGCAGGGATGACTGGAACCCTGGGGCACATAAGCAGTGGTTGAAAGCGGATCCCCAGGGGCCAGGCTGCCTGGCTCGTTAACCGTGTTCTTGGGCAAGTTTCCTAGGCTGCTTGTCAAGCCTCTCTCCTTCAGCTTTAAAATGGGGATGGTACCTGTGGGTTGCTGTACAGGTCAAGGAGGTTCATGTGTGGGAACACGCGGAGCAGGACCGGGCACCAGCCAGGCGAGGGCCGTCTGGCTCTCCTGGTCTCTGAGTCTCCGCTCCGTGGAAAGGATAGATTGCACCTGTTACTGGTGACCCCCGGGGTGACGATGGCTGGGACGGTGGGCGCACGCACTGGCCTTGGAACTCAAAGACGTGGTGATATGCGTTCCTTTCGAGACATCACCTATTACCACAGTTACTCGGATTCCACCTGCGAATTTCTGGAAGCCAATGCCGAGTATAGAGCCGTGGGAAGGTCCCGAAGCCCTGCAGGGGATGCGTGAAGCACAGTGCATGGTTGTCCCCGAAAGGCCCCGACGAGATTCCCCGTGGGCAGCACCTGGAGAGAGAGGCTGACAGCCGCTTTGTGCCGCTCAGAGCAGATACTGTTTCTGCACTGGTTCCCGACACAATCGGGCGAGTGTGGCCCGGGCTGGCGCGCATCCAGCCCCAGCCGTGTGCCCAGCGCGCCCTGGAAGAGAGCCTGCAGCCCGAGAAGGGGCGATCTGTTTCCGCGGGAGGCATTCCTCGCTCCCGCTGACCGGTTTGCTGCTCGCTCAAGGCAAGCTCTGCTTTCTGGAGCTGGCCTGGGGCGCAGCCAGGACGCGGTTATCTCGGGGCTGAGCGGGCAGGAGGTGTGGCGGGCGGCAGCGGAAGGCAACTGGAGCTTTGCGGGGTTGTTTTAAAACTTTGCTTCGAGGGCGCCTGGGTGGCTCAGTGGGTTAAGCCGCTGCCTTCGGCTCCGGTCATGATCCCGGGGTCCTGGGATCGAGTCCCACATCGGGCTCTCTGCTTAGCAGGGAGCCTGCTTCTCCCCTCCCCTCTCTGCCTGACTCTCTGCCTACTTGTGTAATCTCTGTCTGTCAAATAAATAAATAAAATCTTTAAAAAAAAACAAAACAAAACAAAAAAAAACTTTGCTTCGAGGCTCAACTGGAATCCCAGAGCCCATTTTGGGCAGCTCCTTATCTCCCTGGAGCTGTAGGAAGGGGCGCAGTCCACCAGACGCCTGCTCTCCGGAGCTCCTGGCTGGTAGAGGAGAGTCGAAGGAAATGAGACGTTTTGCACACGGCCCACGCGATGGCTTCCCGTCTGGGACCCCGTGTTGCGCTCACTGCACCATCGCAGGGGGGAGCAGTTTCCAGTCTCTAGGTGAAAAATCCAGAGCCCACGGAATAAATAGCCTGACTCAAGTCACATACGAAGTAAGCGCTAGAGCCAAGATACTAAGCTTATTTATTTTATTTTTTTCCTCAAGATACTAAATTTAGGTTCACTTGGTGAGTCCTCACTGTCAAGCCAATTATAAGTTGGGATCATTATAAGTTGGGATCCTGTTTCTAATTATTCTGCTTCTCTGCTTACTCTGTCTACATGTCTTATCCACGCTCATCGGCCTAATTATTCTCGTTCTCACAGGAATGCTTCAAAGGGGTATTGTTGTCCCCGTTTTGTAGACGAAGAAACTGAGGCCCAAGGAGGTAAATTAACTTACCCTCAGTCACAGGGCTAGAAGGCAGCTGGGCTTGAATGGTACCCGTAGGTGTTTGGGTGGTTGGACAACATCACAGCCTCTTCTCAGTCCTATTTCTGTGGGGGTGTGGAAGAGCCCTGCTCCCTGGCAGGCATTACAGGGATTGTGGGCTCTGAATTTTCACCATCAGCAATTTTTAGGATTTTACTTATCTCAGTCTCTGAACCCAAGTGATCAGTCTTCTCTGAGAGTGTGGATGTTCCCGACCAGGGGAGCCATTAGGTAGGTCACACAATGAGACCCTCGGTGAGGCGCTGATGTTCTTACAAGCCCACAGGACGAGGCTGTAGTTCATCATGTAGGCTCTCCTTTGGCTGGAGGCCCCTCTAGGAGCATGAGATCCACTGGCCCTTGGGCAGGAGGTAGGCACCTCCCCTGGGAGAATTCCAGAACATGTGATAGAAGCTGATGGAGAGAACCTTCACTGCATTTGCCTCATGAAGCAATATGGTCTCTATCTTGCATGAAGGAATGGGCCCAGAGATTCTGGGGGAGAGATTTAGTTCAATTGAAGTCATTCATTCAGTGAGTCACGGACCGACGACAAACTTACTTCGAGCATCTCCTCTGTGCCGAGGGCTGTGCTCCCGCAGTGGAGACGGAGGTAAGACTCCGTGTCCTCCCACAGGAACCCCTCAGGTAAGTGGCAGAGACACCCCAGCAGACCAGTAAACCATGATGAGGTGTGATAGAGCGGGACGAGGACCGTAATGTTGGCCAAGTACCCTACTTGCCACGGACCCAAGAAGAGTGGAGAAAATGCCATTCCTGACTTCAGGATGGTGATGACGAGCGTGCGGGCTGGGGGTGAGAAAGCACATTCACACCTGAGCCCCGAGCCTCAGTTTGCGGCTAGTGACGCCCCTGGGCTCGCACCTGGTCTCTGAGACTTGAGTCTCACTCGGCTTCGGCCTGGCGGGGGCAGAGCCCGAACCGTGAGGCGCCTTGTCCCCTCCGAACGGCGCGCAGATGAGGCGAACAGGCTAAGGGAGGCATCTTTCCAGCGCGCGTCCCTCAGAAGCCCGAGAGCTTCAGGCCGGGGCCCGGAGCAGGACGTAGAGGCCGAGACCCCACATGGTGTCTTTTCTTCCAGAACAACTGTGTGTGGCTTCCCGAGGAGTCCTTAGAGGAAGGACTCCTGCAGAGTCCTAGGGAGGCAGGAAGAGGAGGCGAAGGGGGGTGAGCGATGACTGGTGGGGTGCCACGTACTTTACATATGTGACCTCATTTCACTGTCACGTGAGCCCGTGACGCAGGATCAGGATCTTGCTTAGAGCTGAAGGAAGTCTGGCTTGAGCCCACCTTGTTAAGTGTCAGAGTTGTTTTTTTTTTTTTTTTAAGATTTTATTTATTTATTTTCAGAGAGAGACACAGCGAGAGAGGGAACACAAGCAGGGAGAGTGAGAGAGGGAGAAGCAGGCTTCGTGCTGAGCAGGGAGCCTGATGTGGGTTCAATCCCAAGACCCCAGGGTCATGCCCTGAGCCAAAAGCAGATGCTTAAGGACTGAGCCACCTAGGCGCCCTGCCAGAGGTGGGTTTTGAACTCTGGTCTACCTGACTCCAAATCCATTCTCTTTGCGCCTTGCGCCCTCTCCCCCACCGCCCCTCTCCAACTACCTCCCACCCCATTCTGTGGGCTCCTTGCTGTGGCACCTGTCTCTGCTGTCCCGTCGGGCCATGACCTTTAAAGGTGCTGACACACAGCAAAACATACACTACTAACACACATTAGCCTCAGTGTTAGGATCTTACAACCATCTAGTGGGGTAAACTGATCTCTGTTGATCTGAGAGGTTTGATGTAAGAGACTCACAAGGAAAACATAGATTTAAAGGTGTAGGGCCAGCTCGGGAGAAGTGCTGAATTCTAGAGATGTGGGGAAAAGCAAAGTGAGCAATCCAGGTTGGCGACAAGGGTGAGCAAAGGGCTTGCCGGGCGTCCTGAGGCTAGCGAGCTTCGAGCTGGTGGTGGGACGTGAGGCCCGAATGGGCAGGTGGCGCTCGATGCCAGGGCGTGCCATGCCCGTAGATCATAAGGAGCATCTGCGGGGTTCCGGGGGAAAAGCGAACCTGAACAGTGAAGCACATTCTCGTCCTGTTTGTTGGGGGCCAGGAAGCAGGGACAATGGTACAGATCCAGGTCTTTGGTTGGGTGGGTCTCCCCTACACGCTGGGAAGGAGATGCTTTGCCGGGGGCCGGCTGGACATAGATTCTGGAGCAGCTCAGAGCCCTGGTAGCTGTAGCCAGGACCGCAGTGCTCCTGAGACCCTGTTCTGAGGGGCCTGAGCCTTGTGAGGCTGGAACCTTTCAAGATCTCTTTATCGAGGACGGGGCTTTGTGAGCATGTAGGTCCTGATTCATGTCTCCTCGCGACGTCTCTGCTGGGCTGTGGCTCCCTCATCTATCCACGTTGCAGCAATGCTGGGAGCAAATTCCCTGCCCCTTGACGTTGCCTGCAGAGTTGCAAGGAGAGACGGTCACCCCAGGAGCAAGAGGAGGCTCTGAAGGAAGCTCCGTGTGTTGAGGTGGGATTACGACACGGGCCTGTGGGGGGGTGAGGCTGCTTCAGCTGGGGGGTCAGGGAGGGGCCGTGTTTAAGGTGAGCACTGAGGATGAGAACGATCCATCCAGGCACTGAGCTGGGGAGGGGGCTTTCCAGACAGAAGGGAGGGCAAGCGCAGAGACCTGGGCCCGGAGGGGCCAGCTATGTTCAGAGGAGTGAAGGACGGCCAGTGTCACAGAAGGGGGTCAAGAAGGCAGGTGGCAGATCACTATGGACCTTCCTGTGGTGAGGAGGAGAATGGGGCTGTCACAGGCACCTTCGGGAGTGGGAGATGGTGTGGGAGAATGAGTAACAAGGAGGCGATGGTGGACGATGGGATCGGTAGGATGGGTGTCACTGAAGTCCAGGACAGGGAGGCTGGCCAGCCCGAGTGGGGGCCAGTGGGTGAAGGCAGCAAGAATAAGTGGATGTAGGATATAAATTTTGAGGTAGATCCAGGGGGACTTTTTGGTTATTTAGTTGTTTGAGTCTTAAAGGATGGGACAGAATGAAGGGTGTGTCCTGTGTTTGGGGTTCCACCAGCAAGATGGTGGTAGCAGATAAGCTCTGTTAGGGAAGACCAAGGATGGGGCCCATTGAACATGGATTGGGACATGTTAAATTTAAGAGACCTTGGATGTGATGTGTGGGTCCACTGGACTTCGTACCATGGGAGGCTCTAGAATCCCAGCAAAAGCATTTTCAGAGGAATGGAAGTGGCGCAGTGGGAGTGAGGAATGCCGAAGACCCTCTTAGGGCGTTCAGGTGGCAAGAAGGGGAAATGGATGGGCAGCCGTCAAGGAGAATTTTTTTTTGTAAAGCAATGTGAATCTTTACTGGAGTCCCTCACAAAGCAAAGGGGATCCCATCTGAAACCCTCAACCGATTTCTTTACATTTTTTCTTCGGTTATTTCTATTTTTTATTTTGAAAGATTCAAAGTTGCGGAAATGCTGTCAGAACGATACGTTAAGACCCATGTGCCCCGTGTCCAGATGCTCCCTCTCCCCCTTGCTGAACACAGTTCACACGCAGACTTGCATGCTCACTGGAGGCAATGACCCTAGAGAAGGGGACCGTGTGATGGGGAGGAGAGAGGAACTTGCAGAGAAGCAAAGTCCTTGAGAGATGCACCATTTTTTAGTATACAAATGAAAGATCCCCCTTGGGTACAAGCCAGGCTCTTCTTCACGGAACAGGGAGAGAAGTGGGCCTATGGCAGGATTTCTTTCTGGTGGCTTCCCCTGCTGGGAATTGGGAGAGAGCAGAGAAGGAGTCACACAGTGTTTCAGGGAGGGGAAAGAGGAAGCAGGACTGCTGGGCAGCAGCGAGAACATGACTGGAGTTTTGTGGTCATAAACTTGGAACGAGCAACGGGGCTTGTTGCATGCATTTTCTTCAGTAATGTTCAGGATCTTGGGTATAGGCCTCAAGGAGGTGATTGGTTGTATGTGACAGGGATTGGGGTGTATCTAGGACAGAAAAATGAGGGCTGGGAGGCAATCGGCTCACTACACTGAGGACCGCAGAGGCAAAGCTGGGTCCGTGGAGCAGAAGGATAGGGACAAGGAGGTGGCCTGTGGGAATGGGGGGGGCAGGACTGGCAGCCTCATCGTTTCCAGAAACGTGCTGCGTCGAGAATGCTAGTGCAGCAGGCTTGGGAGCGAGGGAGCGGTAGACAGTTCGGGGACACGGAAGTTGAAAGTTCTCAGACGCTGCGGTCCTTGTCAGGCACGTGGCCCAGGATGGATGGTTGATGTTGATGTTGATGCAGGCAGAGATGGTCCTCGGTGGGGACAGACACCCGCAGAGAGGGTACCAACTGGTCACCAGCCGGGGCAGCAGCAGAGGTGGACAAGGACAAGGTAATGGTTGGGGAGTTCAGAAGCTGCATGTGGAATGATGCAGGCTGGAGGAGAGACTCTGCCCCATCCATCTAAAGTGTGCACCCCGAGAACGGGGATGGGAGGAGGGCTGGCCCGGGAGGCTGGGATTTCCAGGAATGGGAGACGTGCTATTAGTGTTCCTGCAGATCTCGGGGGGGAAGGAGCACAGTCAGGCGAGGAGACTGTGCTGTCCGATCTGACTTCGGGTCTTCACGCCGTGAGCTCCCACTGCGCTGCTGACACACGCGCGTGTGCAAGTCAATGCCGCTTACCACTTATTGTATGTGTCATTTCAGGCAAGTCATTTTACCTCTCCTCGTCCATAAAGTTGGGCTCGTGAGAGCTACTTGGAAGTTCAAGCAAGATAAGAGAATGTTCTTTGCATTTACCTGGTGCATGTAAGGGGTCATGAGATAGCCGCTGTTATTGTTACGGTGGGAATAAGATTTTCCTAACAGGAAGCCACACTATTTTCATCCTTGGTAATCTCCAGATCCAAACCAGGCTCCGTGGCCAACCAAGATCCCGGGTCCCACAGTAGAGAGACTGAGCCTTCTTCGATATAGGGGGAGGCCTGGGCAACCAGAAGGATGTGCTTTGGAGGACTTTTTTTTTTTTTTTCCAGAGCGTGAGAGGAAGTAGAAAGTCTGCCCTTCCTGGTCCAGAGTCCCATGATGGAGAGAGGTGGCCATCCCAGGCCAAGGAGAGAGGCCCTTGATGCTGAACTTTAGCCTCCTGAACTGTGAGAAAATAAGTGTCTGTCATTTCACACCTCCCCATCTACAGTGTTCTGTTACAGCAGCCTGAGCAGACTAAGACATTTGGCTTGTTGACACCCCCAAGGACAGCTGTTGGCTTGGGTGCCCCTGGGTCTTTGAGTGTGAGCTGAAGTGGCAGGAACCACGTGCTCTGTGGCTGATGGGTCCCCCCTCTGGGAAGCTTGCCTTCATCTGGCCTTTCTCAGTAGCTCCGTAGGGGACAGGAAGGACAGTATTCACCCTGGGGGTCTTGGGGCCTCACACAACACTGCCTGGGCTTCTCAGTCCCTTGCCCCCTTTGTTGTCTCTTTTCTATGGTGCGTGTTGTCTTCTGTCCCCTGTGAGTCACTCACTGGCTTTGTCTCTGTCTTCCTCCTCTGGTACCTAAGCGGCAAGCAAAGGGGTGATCTTGTCCATTTTGTCCCCACTGCATCTCCGGGGCCTGGGACAGTGCCTGGGACCTGGTCATCGCACAGTGCATTTTTGTTAAGAATGAATAGATGGGAAATAATGGTGCGATTATTTCTGCCTCTGCTGGGAATTTTGCTCTCCCAGAAGGAAGGCCCTGCCATTTTGATGCACCCTTTTGTTCTCGCTGGAAGAATCAGACCTCAGCGTTTTTCCTTGCCTCTGTGTTCCAAAACGAGTCAGGTTTTGGCTTACATGACAGTGTTTCTGTCGTGCTCTGTGACAATGCAGGAAGGCTGAGCAGGACTTTGCTAGCCTGAAACTTTCTTTCACATCCTGCAGAATATGATATCGCTTTTCTGCCTTTGCCAAGCCTTAGTAAAAAGTGGTGACATACTGATTGGCAACCCAGAATTAGTGTCATGTTCCCAAAGCCCGAGGAACCACCTCCCTAGACTAGGCACAGTCGGCTCGGGTGTCCCACCGTGTGCTGTGGGTGGGACAGCCAGGGCCCTGGGTCTGCAAGACTTGCGTCCATCAGCCAGCCCACAGCTGGTCCATGGTGGGTAGGCCGTGCACCTGCTTGCCGAATGAAAATCAGGGGCTCAAGAGCTGCCTTCCTGTCCACAGTTTCCATCCTGGTAGCTGGAGACTCTTCCCAAACCCCTCGTGCGGTTGCTGTCACTCCCGAGTGGGACAAAGTCTTGCAGAGGAGTCGTTTAGAGGACAAGCACCAAAATGAAGCAGCAGTCTCTGTGACTTTGTCTCCAGCCCCCAGTGTCTCTGTGACTTTGTCTCCAGCCCCCGGTGTGCAGCAGGAGGCTGTCTGGTGCAGTGGGGGCGGGTGGGGGTGTCGAAGTCAACCCTCCAGAACCAAGACCTGCTGCCCCACCGACAAGCTGGGCACCCTTGGAGAAGTTTCTCTGCTTCTCTGAGCCTCTGTGCTCCAGAAGATCCTGGTGACCACTACCTTTGTGCAGGTCAAGCGGCCAGAGCACAGCAGATGCTCTTAAATGTTGATGTCCTTCTTTCCTGGAGGGACCATTGCAATGCAGGACTTCGAGTCTTGGGAGAGGGATGAAGATCTCAGAGCCGTGGATTTACCATTGATTTTGATCATTTTTATCCTCATTTCTAAACTATTCATTTAGTGAACAGTTAAGATGCTGTTTCTCTAGCTTAGGCACTCCGGAAGGCACTTTTTCCAGGGAAATATCAATAGAGATCAGAGCCAGAGTGCAAGAAAGGGGTGCCCGGTGTTGGACCAGATTCATCCAGGGCCTGTGCTGGAGGCTGGGGCTCCAGAGTCTCAGTCCTGACCTGCTACTGCCTGTGAGGGTCATTTTTGTCTTTGATTAGCTTCGTGCTGTTCCTCCCAAAGCTAGGAGCGTCCCACTTCCCTTCCCCCCATAAATGCAGTCATACCTGTGGAGAGGCTCTGGACTAGACCGAAATGTTAAGAGGTGCTTGTGTCCAAGTCTGGAATTGTCGTGGCTGCTGGCATGTGGCTTCCTTTTCAAGTCAGCTTCGACCCCTCTTGTCTTTCTTAGAGGGTTTATAAGAAGCGTGTGCTCATTTATTTATTTATTCATTCAACAAACCCTGCTTTTATCTAGGGCATACACAGATGAGGAAAGTGCTTTATGTGTTGTAGTAAAATATGAAAAAAAAAAACCATCTCTGGGTATTCAGAGAAGGGAATGACTACATAGGGAAGGAGGCTGGGGCAAGGTTTCGCCAGGCGATAATATTGGAGATGGGTTTTGAAGGTTGAGCAGGAGTTTGCCTGAGGAAGACAGTCATCCCAGCCAAAGAGAATAAGGGGAATAAAGGATTGCAGAGATTCAAAGCTGTGACAGATCCCAGTGTGTTGAGGGATGCTGAGGTTTACTGTGCTGGAGTCCATGACATGTAGTTTTTGTCTGTGTGTGAGAGTATGGATGTGTGGGTCTGTTTCTGTTTCTTGGGAGAAGTGTGCACGTGAGTGTGAGTGTGTGAGTGTGTGAGTGTGTGAGTGTGTGTGTGTGTGTGTGTGTGTGTGTGTGTAGGGGTGATCAGAAAGGGATGGATGAAAAGGGGGGTAGGAGTAAGTAGCATGAAGAGACTTGATGTACTTGAATATCACGAGACATTTGAGAGGGAGAAGGGTCCTAGTCTGGACAGGCAACACAAGGGGGTGGCTGGAGTGAAGCTGTCACAGTAGCAAATGGGTTTTCAGGACCCTGCCAGGTAGCCTTCCACCTGTCACCTTGGACCCGTTCAAGTCCCTGCATTCTGGCACCTGCCCGTACAGCCCGATCTCCCCAATCCTTCCTTCTGTGGCCTCTCCGGGACAGCTCAGTGTGAGGAAGAGGTCAGAAGACAGTGCAGCCCATCCCAGGCGTTGAACTAGTTTGTGACCTTGGGGCATGGTGAGGGAGGCAGGAAATGTCTTGGGAATCTTCTTGAGCAACATCTACAGACCCAGGTGCTGTTCTCAGCTTTGCGTCTCCTTTTTCCTATTCTGTTGGGTTCCTAACAGACAAATGAAAAGAAGATTTCCTCAGGCCTTACTTGGTGATCCACTCAGCGAGCATCTACACTGCAGGAACTGTGCAGCCCTCCTGGGTTCAGAAAGAGGAACGATTTTTGAAGGACTATAGACAGGTTATTTCTAGCCCTCGGCGAAATCAGTCTTCTCCCTGAACCTCAGTTTGCCATCTGCAAAACAGCATAGCGATTCTCACCTAAAAGGGACATAACATCCAAAGGAGATGAAAGGTATGTGGAAGCATCTGGCTCATCACAGGTGGAAATATGATTTTTGTTCCTCTCCAGTTCAGCGATAATATCTTCTCTCAGAAACATTGTTTCATGTTGTTAGGGAGGTGGGTGTGGTTCCGCACACCACCAGCAGATGGCGCCCGACAACGCCGTCCCCGGAGCCGAGGCCACCCCCGCCAGCCTCCCCGCGCTCCAGCCCCCTTTCCTGTCTTACCCCCTTCTCTGCAAGCCTCAGTCATTCCAGGTCTCAGGCAGAAAGTCACACAGAGCACTTTGTGTCTGTCAGCAGATTCCTGGAAGGTCACGCTGAATGATGAATGCTCCTGGGTAGGACTGGAGCGTTCTTTTTTATTTTCCTCCCCCCGTTTTGTTTCCCTTGAATTGCATCACTGGGCAACTTCTTGGCTTTATTCATCAGGCTTCTGTGGTTTTTAGACCTTTCCCGATTGTTCTGAGTCTGCTTCCTTTCCAGGCCCCTTTTGGCCAAGGCAGGATATTCAGGGTTGGCTGTGGAGAGGGAGCTTACCGTAGTCACTAGTCCATCCACCCATCCTGCCCTCGCTCCCAGAGCCAGAACAGATGTTGCCCGGGGACAGAGACCTGACATTGCTGTGACCCCTTTCGGCCTCGATTCCCACATAAGGGAG
>RCUC01103379.1:0-21910 GCA_003697995.1 Taxidea taxus jeffersonii
GGAGTGGTCCGCACAGCCCGTGTCTTGGACCGTGAGCGGCGAGATCGCTACCGATTCACTGCAGTGACTCCTGACGGTGCCACCGTAGAAGTGACTGTGCGAGTGGCTGACATCAATGACCATGCTCCAGCCTTCCCACAGGCTCGGGCTGCCCTGCAGATACCTGAGCATACAGCTCTTGGCACCCGCTACCCACTGGAGCCTGCTCGTGATGCAGATGCTGGCCGCCTAGGAACCCAGGGTTATGCACTGTCTGGTGATGGAGCTGGAGAGACCTTCCAGCTGGAGACACGTCCTGGTCCAGATGGGGCCCCCGTGCCAGAACTGGTAGTTACAGGGGAGCTGGACCGAGAGAACCGCTCACACTACATGCTGCAACTGGAGGCCTATGATGGTGGTTCACCCCCCCGGAGGGCCCAGGCCCTGCTCGATGTGACACTGCTGGACATCAATGACCATGCCCCAGCTTTCAATCAGAGCCGCTATCACGCTGTGGTGTCTGAGAGCCTGGCCCCTGGCAGTCCTGTCTTGCAGGTGTATGCATCTGATGCCGATGCTGGTGCCAATGGGGCTGTGACTTATGAGATCAACCGGAGGCAGAGTGAGGGTGATGGGCCCTTCTCCATTGATGCACACACAGGACTGCTGCGGCTGGAGCGGCCACTGGACTTTGAGCAACGGCGGGTCCATGAACTGGTGGTGCAGGCACGGGATGGTGGGGCTCATCCTGAGCTGGGCTCAGCTTTTGTGACTGTGAACGTGCGAGATGCCAATGACAATCAGCCCTCCATGACTGTCATCTTCCTGAGTGCTGATGGCTCCCCACGAGTATCTGAGGCTGCCCCACCTGGCCAGCTTGTTGCTCGCATCTCTGTGTCAGACCCAGATGATGGTGACTTTGCTCATGTCAACGTTTCCCTGGAGGGTGGAGAGGGCCATTTTGCCCTCAGCACTCAGGACAGTGTCATCTACCTGGTGTGCGTGGCTCGGCAGCTAGATCGGGAGGAGAGGGATGCCTATAACTTGCGGGTTACCGCCACAGACTCAGGCTCACCCCCACTGCGGGCTGAGGCTACCTTTGTGCTGCATGTCACCGATGTCAATGACAATGCGCCTACCTTTGACCGTCAGCTCTACCGACCTGAGCCTCTTCCTGAAGTTGCACTGCCTGGCAGCTTCGTGGTGCGAGTGATGGCACGGGATCCCGACCAGGGCAGTAATGGTCAGGTCACCTACAGCCTGGCCCCTGGTGCCAACACCCGCTGGTTCTCCATCGACCCCACTTCAGGCATCATTACTACGGCTGCCTTGCTGGACTATGAATTAGAACCTCAGCCACAGCTGATTGTGGTGGCCACGGATGGGGGCTTGCCTCCTCTTGCCTCGTCTGCCACAGTCAGTGTGGCCCTGCAAGATGTGAATGATAATGAGCCCCAGTTCCAGAGGACTTTCTACAATGCTTCACTGCCTGAGGGTACCCAGCCTGGAACCTGCTTCCTGCAGGTGGGTAAGTCCTGCACACAGTGGGATGCTGCTGTGGGCAGGAGTGAATTAAAGGGTCACAGAGGACCTCAGAACAGAAACCAAGCTTTGCAGGTGTATCTGTTTATGGTAACTCACATCAGAGGGTTTGATCCTATCCTGTGAGCTCCGAAATCTGTGCAGAAGGTGAAGGCTCATGACAAGAGGAGAAAACAGGGTGTAAGAGCTGGGCCAGGTAAGGCAGTTGAGGGAGTTAAGATTGGATCTAGAGGGAAAAGTATCCTGTGGTGTCAAGAAGTGAGAGAGAATCTATAAAATCTCAAAGTTGTTCTGAAAGGCAGAGATGGTGATTCTGTGCACCCATGTGGCTCCTGCTCCCCAAGAGAGTTGCCAGCATTTCTGGAGCCCTCATCCAGTGCTGGGCTCTGCTGGAAGAAACCTCCATCCCTCTCCGTGGAGCTGAGCCTTGATGAGACGTTTGTGCTCAGGCACAAGGATGAGAGATAACAAGAACTATTTGTGAGATTCCAGATCAGGAAGACCTCTCTGAGGAGGAGGTGGAATAGGAAGACCTCTCTGAGGAGAAGATGGGAGCCATGGACAGACTCTGGGACACAGAGTGCCTACAGGTCAGGCCTGGAGGAGACAGAGGGGGCATGAAACTGAAGAGGCAGGCTAAGACCAGATTACAGAAGTCCATGGACACCAAGCTTTAAGGAGGTTAGGACTTTACTTCGAAGGCAGAGGAGGTCACTGAACTTCTTTGAGTCAGAAAAGAGCATGGTTAGATTGTTTTGTTTTTGTTTTTCTTAAACACTATGTTTTTGGAACAGTTTTAGATTCACAACAAAATTGAGTTGAGGACAAAGATTCCCCGTGTACCCCCGTCCCTATTCATGTAACCCCCCACCCCCCGTTATCTGCATCCCCACCAGAGTGGTTCATTTGTTCCAACTGATGAACCTACATTGACACATAATCACCCCAAGTCCCAAAAAAATAGTTTACCCTAGGGTTCACTCCTGATGTACACTGTATAGGTTTGGACAAAATATATAACATATAGGTATAATGGATGTATATGACATGCATTACAGTATTATACAGAATAGTTTCACCATCCTAAAAATCCTCTGTGCCCTACCTATTCATCCCTCCCTCCTTCTAACAGATTTTTTTTTAGGAAGCTAACTTGCTTTAAGGGTGAAGGATGGGTTAGATCAGTGGGTAAGTGATATATTCAAGAATTAACTTACCCACTATAAGCTTGGCGCTGTGCTGGTCCCAGGGAACAAAGAAAAGACATAGTCTTGTTCCCAGGCAGGTCCCAGCTAGACAGGGAGACACACCAGTAACTAGTGCTGCATCACATAGCATATGAGGTGCTGTGGAAGTCCAGAGGAGGGGATCTTTGAAGAATCAATGAGACTTTGCCAAATGGATTATATAGAGTATAGGGATGGTGATTCCAGGCCTACAGACAGAGCTGCAGAACCCCGGGATGTGCTCAGGTGACTGCATTGTTCAGGTTGGCCTCAACTGTTCTGCTAAGAACTGCAGAGAGCTGAGACAAAATAGTAGACAGGGACCAGATTACAAACAGGTCCAGATATTGCCTAATGTCCACTCTAGGGGGCAAAAATCACTCCCAATTGTGGACCACTGCTTTATCTTAACAGTCACAGGGGGCTTGGGTGGCTCAGTCAGTGAAGCGTCTACCTTCCACTCAGCTCGTCATCCAGAGTCCTGGTGTCAAGCCCCACATTGGGCTCCCTGCTCAGCAGGGAGCCTGTTTCTCCCTCTTCCACTCCCCTGCTTGTTCTTGCTCTCTCTCTCTTCTCTGTCAAATAAATGAATCTTTTTTTTTTAAAGAGATCATTTAAAAACCCACAGGGGGCCAATGAGGGGTTCTAGGCAAATCTGATATGTCTTTTGGGAGGACTGCTTTGGCTGCATCATGGAGTATGGACGCAGGACAGAAAACAGGATGTAGGAAGGCCTCTGAGGAGACTAGTGTTTGAAGTCTTTACATCTCAGAAGTCCACCAGACCCCTGAGCATCTTCTCAGAGGCTGCCTGTTGGCCTAGACTTCAGGCAGTACCTGGACCCAGCTGATGCCTTGCCCTCTGACTAGACTCTGGGTATTTGCCTGCCTGGCTGTCCAGCTCCCACCCACTTTCCCATGTGTTTACTCTCCCTCTTGGCACAGGACCAATGGGTGATGGCTTCTAAACTTCTTCTTCACTAGTGCTTGAAGTAAGAGAGCAACTCTCCAGAGGGTTTCCTGGAGTTTTCACTCTTAGTAACTATAGGCAATGAGATAAAAATGACTACAGTGTTCGTATCTGTTAGAAGAAATCTTAATATTGGATGCATTCATTATATACTTATCAAGTATCTACCATGTGCTAGTCATTGTCTTAGGGACAAAGAATACAGTAATGAATGAGTCATTACCCCCTACTTCATGGAGTTTATAGTCTAGAAGGGAGATTATTGTGCAAAGAAATAGTTGCACTGCAAAAAAAAAAAACCACTTCCATAATGGGGACTTATGTGAGGTACAGATAGGCAATTTGAATGCATCCCCAAAGAGGTGACACTTAAGCTGAGACTCACAGGCTGAGCAAGAGTTTGTGAGGGAGCTGGATGGTAGGGAGAGGGGGTCCAGGTACAGGTGACATGCCCAGAGCGGAGGGAGAGCCTGACTTGTTCAGCAGCTACAAGTGGCTCAGTGTCTCTGGAGTTCAAGTGGTTCAGTGTCTCAGGTGTGCAGTGGGTGAGTGGGAGGTGGGAGTGCTGGTAGGCCATCCAGTGAGGAGCCAAGCCAAGGGTTTGAGGACTTTTCTTTAGAGAACATTGAAGATTTTCAAGTAGAAGTTTAATATGACCATATTTGCTTACTCAAAAGATGCTTTTGGTAGTTAGTATAAAGTAGTGGTTCACAACTGGGAGTGATTTTCCCTCTGGAGGGGACATTAGGCAATGTCTAGAGACTTCTGATTGTCACAACTGGTGGAATGCTACTGGCACCTAGCACACAGAGGCCAGGGATGCTGTCAGATATCTTATAGTGCATACGACAGCACCACAACAAAGAATTATCTGGTCCAAACTGTCAGACATGCTAAGGATCAGAAATCCTGGGGTAGAGGACAGATTAGAGGGCCAGACACCCACGAGAAGGGAATCACAATAGTCCAGAGGAGAGATGACTCAGGCCTAAATCAGGAGAGTGATAATGGTGATGGAGAGGAATAGACAAATAGGAGAGATAATGAGGATTTACTTAGTCCCTAGTTGATTGATATACCAGGAGAGGAAAAGGGAAGAACAGATTTCTGGCTTGAGCAACTACGTGGATGGAAGAGTCATTAGAGGGGGTTGGAATGATCATGAATTTAGCTTTGGACAGGCTGGATTTAAGGTGCCTGTGGGACATCCAAGTGGAGATGTTGAGCAGGCATCTGGATGTACAGGTTTGGAGCTCAGAGGACTGGTCTAGGTCAAAGTGCAGACAATGGTCAAAGCCACGGAAGTGGAAGAGAAGGTCCTGAGGGAGCATGTAGAGTGAGAAGAGGCCAAGGAGAGATTCCAGGGAGCAACAGTGTGTGAGAACAGGCAGGGGAAAGGGAGGTGGAGGAATCTGTGGAGGGGGCAGCAGTGGGAGGAGAAGCAGGAGACACCTGGAAAGGAGGTCAGGAAGGGGTAGATGCTGTAAGTTTGTGGTCTGGTAGAAACTTCAGAAAATTCACAGATAAGGGTCTTTATTTCCTCCCTGAAATAGTGTATTTGATGAGAGCTAGGGAGTGGGTGGGGACAAAAGGAGAGAGATGAGCAAGAAGGAGCTGACCAAGGTTGGACTCGGAGGCAGGGCTGAGAGCCTGCTGGGAAGGGAGACAGTGCATTTGCAGTGGAACCTCTAAGCAGGAGCTGCATAGGGCGGGAAGTTCACTTCTGCCTTGGTCATTTCCAGTCAGTGGCCCCTACGCCTTTTGGGGTCACTTCCTGACAACTTCCCCTGACCACTATTTATTGCTTTCTTCCTGCAGCGAGTCAGAGGGCAAAGGTCTTTAACAGCTTTTGGAGATGGTGCCACAGCTGGGCTGCAGCCTGCCTGG
Organism: Taxidea taxus jeffersonii; assembly: GCA_003697995.1. Taxonomy (NCBI): domain Eukaryota; kingdom Metazoa; phylum Chordata; class Mammalia; order Carnivora; family Mustelidae; genus Taxidea; species Taxidea taxus. The sequence continues at coordinate 5,604 of RCUC01103379.1, forward strand.
ATTGATGCAGGGGGATGTTTGTCTCCTGGGATATCTGGGCCCACAGCCATAGTAAAGAGTTGGAGCAAGAACTGTTTCCAGGGTCAGCCATGGCAGGGTCTTAGAGTCTCTCTGGAGGGTAAACAGTGCCACAAATCACTTCTGTCAAGGGCCTGGGCAACAATCAGAAGTCCTTGGCTAGTCTTCTCTCTGAGGAACATTTTCTGGCTAAGAAGAGGGAACTCTCCAGCCTCCTCTTACAGCATGACATGACCCCAGGACCCCTGTATCCACAGAGAGTACTTTGTCACAGTCTACAGCAGTCAACACCAGCTAACACACTGTCAGAGGTCTAATGTGCACCCAACGAATAAAACTTAGTTTGAAGGAAGGTTTTGTTGTCAGGGTAATCAGAATGTTCATCTACTCATTCAGCAAATATATGCAGAGAATCTCCTGTGTGCCTGGCCCGGTCCTGGGCTCAGAAGCTTCCGGAATCGTGTCTCCTGCCGCCTTGGCTCTGAAATGTTTAGAGGCTCCTGACATTAATGTCCAATAGTTCAGCTTTTCCTGAGCCAGTCTGGGGGATACCCAAGAATTAAGCAGGAGAGTCTTCCCCTACTTTTTAGTTTTGAGGAGCCCTCTGGACTTAATGACCTTGACGTCCCATAGACTAGCCATTCTCCCTCTCTCACTTCCAAGGAGGTCCTCATCATGGGCAGATTCTGTATTTCTAAATTTGTGAACTCTCTAAAATTTTATTTTAACCCCCGAATCGATACTCATGGAGCTTTTGCAGTCATTCCCTGACATGTGCAGAACGATGAAAAATTCATGTGGACTGGTGGGCACATTCCAGGCAACGCTCTGCCTTCAAGTTTCAGCTCATACTGTAAACAAGGGTCCCTTCTGCAGTCTATTTAGTGCCACATTTTTCACATTTTTGTCCCTTTTGTTTGGTGATTTGCTCTTTAAAATGATCCCCAAGTGTAGTGCTAAAGTGCTGCCTAGTGTTCCTAAGCACAGGAGGACTGTGATGTGCCTTATGAAGATAATATATGTGTTAGGTAAGTTTCATTCAGATGTGACTTACAGTGCCATCGGCTGTGGATTCAATGTTAATGAATCAACAATATATATTACATTAGATGTCTTTAAACAGAAACACACTTAAAACAAAGTTATATATTGACCAGCTGACAAAGATGTTGTGACTAGAAGCTCACAGGAACCTCAACCAGGTGGTGAGGTCTGAGGTGGTGAGGTTGGGTTTTGGCCCACGTCCTACTTGTCCCCTCTCTGTATCCTCTCTCCAGAGACCCTGGCACCCAGCTCGCTCAGGGCCTGCTTCTTCTAACTGCCACTTAGCTCTGGATCTTCTGGTCAAAAAGAAAGGGCATCACTCACCCCAGCCTCTCCCTAGGTGACAGCCACAGATGCAGACAGTGGTCCATTTGGCCTCCTCTCCTATTCCTTGGGTGCCGGACTTGGTGCCTCAGGGTCTCCCCCGTTCCGCATCGATGCCCACAGTGGTGATGTGTGCACAACCCGGACCCTGGACCGAGATCAGGGGCCCTCAAGCTTCGACTTCACAGTGACAGCTGTGGACGGGGTGAGTGGGCAGACCGTGGACAGTTGGGGATGTTGGGATAGGGCGTTTACCAGAGCCAGACAGGGCCCATCTGACTCACTGCTGCCTGTCTCCCTAGGGAGGCCTCAAGTCCATGGTATATGTGAAAGTGTTTGTGTCAGACGAGAATGACAACCCCCCGAAGTTTTATCCACGGGAGTATGCTGCCAGTCTGAGTGCGCAGAGTACACCAGGCACAGCTGTACTGAGGGTGCGCGCCCATGACCCTGATCAGGGGCCCCACGGGCGACTCTCCTACCACATCCTGGCTGGCAATAACCCCCCACTCTTTGCCCTGGATGAGCACTCAGGTGAGGATCCTCCCATTCCCAGGGCTTGTCCCTGGACCCCTCTTCCCACCTACTTAAATGAAATACTGCCCCCCCATAACCTTTCTACCTCTATGCTGTTTCCTTATGCACCTCTCTCTGCTTCTGTCCATTCTCCCAGGGCTGTTGACAGTAGCCTGGCCCTTGGCCAGACGGGCCAACTCTGTGGTGCAGCTGGAGATTGGGGCTCAGGATGGAGGTGGCCTGCAGGCAGAGCCCGGTGCCCGAGTCAACGTCAGCATTGTGCCTGGAACCCCTGTGCCACCAGTATTTGAGCAACTACAGTATGTCTTTTCTGTACCAGAGGATGTGGCACCAGGCACCAGTGTGGGCATAGTCCAGGCACACAATCCACCAGGTATCAGTTATCATTATACCCTTCTGGTGCTCTACCCAGCCACCCCAACATAACCCATCTCAAAGTACCCTAGAGTATCACACCATAGATAGCTGCAGTATAAAACATGCAGGTTCAAATCCCCAGCACATCCCTGGGCACAGTGCAGGCACTCTCCTTCATCCCCAGGCACATGAAGTATCACCTTAGTGCCACCCAGCATCTCTGCCACCACCTGCCCCTCCCCCCAATAGCTTGAAAGACACAGTATGGATAGTCCTTAGGCCTCCTTGAGATCAGAATCTAGGCCCCAACTCAGTAGGTGTCTCCATCGCTTTCTTGACTCCTCTCTCCTTCCCCTAGGTCGCTTGGGGTCTGTGACCCTTGCCCTATCAGGAGGGGATCCCCGAGGACTCTTCTCCTTAGATGGGGCCTCAGGGCTGTTACAAACACTTCGCCCTCTGGACCGGGAGCTGCTGGGACCAGTGCTGGAGCTGGAGGTGCGGGCAGGCAGTGGAGTGCCCCCAGCTTTTGCTGTAGCTCGGGTGCGTGTGCTGCTGGATGATGTGAATGACAACTCCCCTGCCTTCCCTGCACCTGAAGATACAGTGTTGCTGCCACCAAACACTGCCCCGGGGACCCCCATTTATATACTTCGGGCTCTGGACCCTGATGCAGGCATTAACAGTCGAGTCACCTTTACCCTGCTTGCTGGGGGTGGTGGGGCCTTCACTGTGGACCCCATTACAGGCCATGTACAGCTTATGGGACCTCTGGGGCCCCCAGGGGGGCCAGCCCATGAGCTAGAGCTGGAGGCCCGGGATGGAGGCTCCCCACCCCGCACCAGCCACTTTCGACTACGGGTGGTGGTACAGGACTTGGGGACCCGTGGGCTGGCTCCTCATTTTGACAGCCCTACCTACCGTGTGGACCTGCCCTCAGGCACCACCCCTGGAACTCAGGTCCTACAGGTGCAAGCTCAAGCACCAGATGGGGGCCCCATCACCTACCATCTTGCAGCAGATGGGCCAAGTAGCCCCTTTGGCCTGGAACCACAGAGTGGTTGGCTATGGGTGCGAGCAGCACTGGACCGCGAGGCCCAGGAGTTGTACACACTGAAGGTAATGGCAGTGTCTGGGTCCAAAGCCGAGTTGGGGCAGCAGACAGGTACAACCACCGTGAGGGTCAGCATCCTCAACCAGAATGACCACAGTCCCCGCTTGTCTGAGGAGCCCACCTTCCTGGCTGTGGCTGAGAACCAGCCCCCAGGGACCAGCGTGGGCCGGGTCTTTGCCACTGACCGAGACTCAGGACCCAACGGACGTCTGACTTACAGCCTGCGACCGCTGTCAGAAGACAGCAAGGCCTTCCGCATCCACCCCCAGACTGGTGAGTACTGGGGCCCAAATTCTGAGACCTCATAGCCTCATCCTCAGCCTGGTGAATACCCAGACAGAATCCCCAGACCCCTGCCATGAGGACCAGGACTGAGCCTGGACTTTCACCCTGGCATTCCCTCCCACTCCCTAAACCCCAGCTTCTCAGCCACAGGCCTCAGGCTGTACATCCATAGCTACCCCATACATGATCCCTATCCTGCACTCCCAGGAGAAATGACCACACTCCAAACCCTGGATCGAGAGCGGCAGAGCAGCTACCAGCTCCTGGTGCAGGTGCAGGATGGGGGGAGCCCACCCCGTAGTACCACAGGCACCGTGCACATTGCAGTACTCGACCTCAATGACAACAGCCCCAGCTTCCTGCAAGCTTCCAGGGCTGCTGGCGGGGGCCTCCCTATACAGGTATGTGAAGTGGCAGAACCTTGCCCTGAAAAAATGTGAGAGGTCATGGGGGGTCTCCCCACAGAGCTGTAGGTGTAGATAAGAGAGACTGGCTCTTGAAACAGGTATGAGAACAAGAAAGGGGCTCTGCCTGCATTCAAGTGAGGGAAACTTGATTGACCCTGAGATATCTCAAGAACAGGAAGGACGCAGCTGTTCGTGAGTTGTGTGTCCCCACAGGTACCAGATCGAGTGCCTCCAGGAACACTGGTGACAACTCTGCAGGCCAAGGATCCAGATGAGGGGGAGAATGGCACCATCCTGTACACACTAACTGGTATGGGGAGTGGTGTGGAGAGAAAGAATTTGGTGGGGATGGCATGACCTGCCCAGTTCTGAGAAACAGGCCTTCACTCTTCTTCCCCTGCCTGTTCCCAGGTCCTGGCTCAGAGCTCTTCTCTCTTCACCCTCATTCGGGGGAGCTGCTCACTGCAGCACCCCTGATCCGAACAGAGCGGCCACACTACGTACTGACTTTGAGTGCTCACGACCAAGGAAGCCCCCCTCGGAGCTCCAGCCTCCAGCTGCTGGTGCAGGTACGGCTGACCTTCCTTAAATCTGTCCACTTCTCATCCGCCACGGCTATGGGCTCCTCCAAGAACTATGCCTTCACAGGGTCCATATGCCGTCTAGTCAGGCTACTCTGACTACCCTTCCAGCTACCCAGCCGGCCAGCCCAGACCCCTTTTACACGGGTCCCCCTGATTCTGTCCTTCCTCCTCGGTCCACAACAGGTGCTTCCCTCAGTTCGTTCCGCTGAGCCCCCACCGGATCCCTCAGAGCCAGACCCAGCGGCTCCAGTGCCCGTCGTGTTGACGGTGACAGCGGCGGAAGGGCTGCAGCCAGGCTCCCTGTTGGGCTCTGTGGCGTCGCCGGAGCCGACAGGGGTGGGCGCACTTACCTACACGTTGGTGGGCGGCGCCGACCCGGAGGGCACCTTCGCGCTGGACGCGGCCTCGGGGCGCTTGTACCTGGCGCGGCCGCTGGACTTCGAGGCGGGCCTGGCGTGGCGTGCTCTCACTGTGCGCTCTGAGGGCCCGGGAGGCGTGGGTGCGCGGCTGGTGCGCGTGCAGGTGCGCGTGCAGGACGAGAACGAGCACGCGCCGGCCTTCGCGCGAGATCCACTGGCGTTGGCGCTGCCGGAGAACCCGGACCCTGGTGCAGCACTGTACACCTTCCGCGCGTCGGACGCCGATGGCCCGGGTCCCAACAGCGACGTGCGCTATCGCCTGCTGCGCCAGGAGCCGCCGGTGCCTGCGCTGCGCCTGGACGCGCGCACTGGTGCCCTCAGCGCGCCGCGAGGCCTGGACCGGGAGACCACACCCGCCCTGCTGCTGCTCGTGGAAGCCACCGACCGGCCCGCCAACGCCAGTCGCCGACGTGCAGCGCGAGTCTCCGCGCGGGTCTTTGTCACAGATGAGAATGACAATGCGCCCGTCTTCGCCTCGCCCTCACGTGTGCGCATCCCCGAGGATCAGCCTCCCGGGCCGGTGGCGCTGCACGTGGTAGCGCGGGACCCGGACTTGGGCGAAGCCGCACGCGTGTCCTATCGCCTAGCAGCTGGCGGGGACGGCTACTTCCGGCTACACTCCAGCACAGGTGAGTTGGGCTGGGAAGAGGTTGGGGCGAGGGAGGGTGCTGATGGGAAGTGAGTGCTGAGGTTTCTTTCCAACCTGCCCTATCGCTCACCTAGGAGCGCTGTCGGTGGTGCGGTCCCTAGACCGGGAACAGCGAGCTGAGCACGTACTGACCGTGGTGGCCTCGGATCATGGCTCCCCACCGCGCTCAGCCACGCAGCATCTGACGGTCAGTGTCGCTGACGTCAACGACGAGGCACCCACTTTCCAGCAGGAGGAGTACAGCGTCCTCTTGCGTGAGAACAGTCCGCCTGGTACTTCTCTTCTCACTCTGCGGGCAACCGACCCAGACCTAGGTAACACCTGAGGGGATGAGTGGAGAGGGTCACTGGGCAAGAAAGTGTGTATTTACCCTCTGATCTCCCTCCATGTTGCGTCTTCTCAGGGGCCAATGGGCAGGTGACTTATGGAGGCATCTCTGGCGAAAGCTTCTCCCTGGATCCAGACACTGGAGTTCTCACAACTCTTCGGGCCCTGGACCGGGAGGAGCAGGAGGAGATCAACCTGACAGGTACACATTGACTGGATCTCAAAAGCCTGAGATGTTGTAAGCACCAGTGTTACTTGGGCAGAGCCCCCAATCTACCTTCTAGTAACTTTCACCTACTATAGCACAGCATTATATTTTCATATCCCTTTGGGGAGGCAAGTGTTGGTCAGATTGCAAGGTGATCTGATGTCTAGGCTGTTGCCGTTGTGATTACACAAACTCTCAAATACATAATGCCACAGCTCTGTCCTTTAGGATTCCCTCAGATTATACTGTGGCCATCTAACAGAAAAGCATATTGGTAGTGAGTACCATAGAGATTAAGTGACTTGTGCAAGCTAACACACAGCTTGGAAGTGGTAGAGCTGGAACTTGAACCCACATCTTTTGATACCTTGTTGAGTGCCTTTTCTGTCACACTATCACTAATCCAAGATCCACCTTGCATGCAGTAAGGTATGAGAAGTGGGAAGAAAAAAAGGTCTTCTGACATGTATATTTATGTATGCATGTGCACATGTAGGCACCCATGTATTTGCAGAGTGTGGAGAGATGAACATTTTCTGCTTCATATGTGCACCTGGTGAACATGTGTGAATGCTGTGTTGTGTGGGTTTCTCCATGATGGAAGCAGGCTATATCTTACTGATTTTGCTTCCCCACAGTGTATGCCCGGGACAGGGGCTCACCCCCACTGCTGACCCATGTCACAGTGCGAGTGACTGTGGAGGATGAGAATGACCATGCCCCAACCTTTGGGAGTGCCCACCTCTCCCTGGAGGTGCCCGAGGGCCAGGACCCCCAGACCCTTACGGTGCTGCGGGCCTCTGACCCAGATGTGGGAGACAATGGGCAGCTGCAGTACCGCATCCTGGGTGAGAATTGCCCCACACCTGCTAACCTAGCACCCACTTGCCCAGTTCTACTCCTCGTGCGCTTATGTCAGCCTCAATGTGTCTGGGTTTCCTTTCCCTTTTCTTGGTCTTCTACCTTTTCAATCATGCATATATGTGTTTGTGTATCTCTTTCTAGGCCTTTTTAGCTCTTTTTGTCCCTCTGTGTCTCTGTTTCTATTTTCCTGTTTCTTTCCTTTTTCTTTCTTGTTTCTTCCTGTGGAGCACTTGTTCTCAAACTTTTTGGTCTGAGTAACCCTTGATATTTTTAATTTTTGAGAACCTTGAAGAGTTTTGTATATGATATCAATATTTATTGATGTAATAATATACCAAACATATAATATAAATGAATGTGTATGTATGTAATAACACATGACATCAATATTTACTATATTAGATATTAAAGCTGAGAAAAATCTTAAAATGCCATTGTAAAACAGCCAGTGAATATCCTGCTTACTGTATTTCTTCATAGGCACAAAGAAATATTAGAGGTTCAAATAATTTGTTGGACAGCAAAGATTATAGCAGGTGTAACTAAAAGTAAGCAAGTAAAAACTGAATGAGTCAGGGTGCCTGGGTGGCTCAATCACCTCAGGTCATGATTCCAGGGTCCTGGGATCGAGCCCCATGTCGGGCTCAGCAGGGAACAACTTCTCTCCCTTTTGCTCCTGTGTTTGTGCACGCTTGTGCGCACGCTCTCTCTTTCTCTCTCTCTCTGTCAAATAAATAAAATCTTTAAAACAACAGCAACAACAAAAAACTGAATGAATCTCTGAAAATATGTTTATGCTCTAAACTCTATATTCTAGAAGACATAAGAATTCGTAAGCACACGTTCCATTACTACCGAAGTGATGTCATCACTTGTCATGCAGCATTTGGACTCTGCTGTACATTTGTGAGATACTAAGAATTAACAAAGACATATAATGTTTTAATATTTCTAGAAACTAGTTTTGATTATATACTCCCTGAAAGGTGTCCCCAGACCACACTCAGAGAACAGCTGCTTTATAGTATCTTCCTTTACCATCTGTGGTTCTCTTTTCTGCCTTTCTCCCAGCTTCTCTCCTCTCTACCCCTTCCCATTTGCTGTTGCCTATAAATCACCCTTACTCCTATGGACTGACACATCTTTCTCTATGTGCACATGTACTTCTCTGCAGATGGGGACCCATCAGGAGCCTTTGTCCTAGACCTAGCTTCTGGGGAGTTTGGCACCATGAGGCCACTAGACCGAGAGGTGGAGCCAGCATTCCAGTTGCGGATAGAGGCCCGGGATGGAGGCCAGCCAGCTCTCAGTGCCACTCTGCTTGTGACAGTGACAGTGCTGGATGCCAATGACCATGTCCCAGCCTTCCCTGTGCCTGCCTACTCTGTGGAGGTGCCTGAAGATGCACCTGCAGGGTCCTTGTTGCTGCAGCTACAGGCTCATGACCCTGATGCTGGGGCCAATGGGCGTGTCACCTACTACCTGGGTACAGGTGCAGCAGGAGCCTTCCTGCTAGAGCCCAGCTCCGGAGAATTACGCACAGCCATAGCCCTAGACAGAGAGCAGTGTCCCAGCTATGCTTTTTCTGTGAGTGCAGTGGATGGTGCAGCTGCTGGGCCCCTGAGCACCACGGTACCTGTCACCATCACTGTGCGTGATGTCAATGACCATGCACCCATCTTCCCCACCAGTCCCCTGAGGCTGCGCCTGCCCCGCCCAGGCCCCAGCCTTAGCCCCCCAACCCTGGCTCTGGCCACTCTGCGAGCTGAAGACCGTGATGCTGGTGCTAATGCCTCCATCCTATACCGGCTGGCAGGGACGCCACCTCCTGGCACCACTGTGGACTCCTACACTGGTGAAATACGTGTGGCCCGCTCACCTGTAGCCCTGGGCCCCCGGGATCGTGTCCTCTTCGTCGTGGCCACTGACCTTGGCCGTCCAGCTCGCTCTGCCACTGGTGTGGTCATTGTTGGGTTGCAGGGGGAGTCTGAGCGTGGACCTCGCTTTCCTCGGGCTAGTAGTGAAGCAGTGCTCCGTGAGAATGCTCCCCCAGGTGGGTCCTCAACCATGTCTCCCAGCTTTGTATCCCTGGATGGGCTGGGGTTACTCACTAAAAATGTCTTGTAAACTCCTTCAATGCTCCCAGTCCAACCAATCTCATCCTCTCTGCAGGGACTCCCATTGTCTCCCCTAAGGCTATTCATGCCGGGGGCTCAAGTGGACCAATCACCTACAGCATTCTCAGTGGGAATGAGAAAGGGACATTTTCCATCCAGCCGAGTACAGGTAAAGGGCAGGAACAGGTGCTCTGTGAGATGACAGGCTCCTGGGGGAAATCCTCTTTCGGCCTGAAAAGGCCCTGGATGGGGAGGGTCTGCCCTTGAGGAAGGGGCATCAGAGAGGGAGGCTCCAGGGCAAGCAAGGGCTATCTGTGATGCTTTCTGCCTCCCCCCAGGAGCCATCACTGTTCGATCAGCAGAGGGGCTGGACTTCGAAGCCAACCCACGACTGCGACTAGTGCTGCAAGCAGAGAGCGGGGGAGCCTTTGCCTTCTCCGTGCTGACCCTAACCCTGCAAGATGCCAATGACAATGCTCCCCGCTTCCTGCGTCCCCACTACGTGGCCTTCCTGCCTGAGTCCAGGCCCTTAGAGGGACCCCTGCTGCAGGTGTGGGATATGATGGGAAGATGGGTGACAGGGCTGGCCAGATTTGTCTATGGCCAGCCCAGTGCCAGCAGCCTCCTCCTCCCACCAGGTGGAGGCAGATGACCTAGACCAAGGCCCCAGCGGACAGATCTCCTACAGCCTGGCCGCATCCCAGCCAGCACGGGGATTGTTCCACGTAGACCCAGCCACAGGCACTATTACTACTACAGCCATCCTGGACCGTGAGATCTGGGCTGAAACACAGTAAGGCCTGGCCCTTTAGAATCCAAGATCCCATCCTGGCTCCATCTAGTTTCAAGCCCTGCCCAGAATCCCTCTCAATCTCTAGGCCACATCCTGAGTCCCCCAGATTCCCAGACTCTCAGGAGTCCTCCTAGCCATGCCCAGGGTTCTCCCTTATCCCCAGGCCCCATCCCTGATTGTGCTCTGTGTCCAGGCTGGTACTGATGGCCACAGACAGAGGAAGCCCAGCCCTAGTGGGCTCAGCTACCCTGACGGTGATGGTCATCGACACCAATGATAATCGCCCCACCATCCCCCAGCCCTGGGAGCTCCAAGTGTCAGAAGGTGAGTCCTTAGTAAAGTGAGAGGTACAGAGGGTGGTAGGGCAGCACTTTACCCCACCCTTGGGCTCCAGGGGTGTCTTGGACCATGCCAAACACACTTGTCCCATGTATTGCAGATGCACTGTTGGGCTCAGAGATTGCACAGGTAACAGGGAATGATGTGGACTCAGGACCAGTGCTGTGGTATGTGCTGAGCCCATCTGGACCCCAGGATCCCTTCAGCATAGGTCGCTATGGAGGCCGCCTCTCCCTCACGGGCCCCCTGGACTTTGAGCAATGTGACCGCTACCACTTGCAGCTGCTGGCACATGATGGGCCTCATGAGGGCCGTGCTAACCTCACAGTGTTTGTGGAGGATGTCAATGACAATGCACCTGCCTTCTCGCAGAGTCTCTACCAGGTACTGATGCCCCGAGCTGACCCCACACCTGGGCCCAGGGTTGTTCACATTGGAAGTAGCAAGGCTAGAAGTGTCTGAGGTGGGCTGGATGTTGGAATTGATCTGAGGATGGGAGAGTCCCATCTCAAACTAGCCTTCCAAGTCCTAGAATTGTGTCCAGGTTCTTCATCCTGTGCTCAGAAACGGAGGAAGGTGGGCAGTTTGGACACTGAGCATGGGCTTCAAGATGGCATGGATGATGGGTGCCCAGCAGGCTTCATGGGACCAAGCTCCAGAACATAGGCTGAGTGGACAATAGGGCAGCTGGGAAACTTGGCCACAAACACTTTTCCTCACTCCCCAGGTGACACTGCTTGAACACACACCTCCAGGCAGTGCCATTCTCTCCGTCTCTGCCACGGACCAGGACTCAGGTGCCAATGGTCACATTTCCTACCACCTGGCTTCCCCTGCTGAGGGCTTCAGTGTTGACCCTAACAATGGTACGTCCTTCCCAGGATCTGACCCCCTTATCTTTGACCATGGCCGGCCGTATTATGACTCCATTCCTAGAATTTTCCTGAATTCTTAACTCCTGGATCTCTGACCCAGTGAGAACATCCCCCCTCCCCCCACCTCCCTGTTTCTATTTTAAGCTCTGTCCTGACTGCATGTCAAAAGCCATTTCATGAATCCTGGAGATCACTCCATAAACTCCCAGCATATAGGCCATTCCATGGAGTGTGACTTCAAAAGCCAAAGTCATTTCCTAGGCCCCCGAAAGATCACCCCTCTGCTCACCTACAGGCTGTGCTGAATGCATATTTCTCTCCACTCCCTTCTCATCTCAGGGACCTTGTTCACAACAGTGGGAACAGTGGCCTTGGGCCAGGAGGGGCCAGGAGTGGTGGACGTGGTGCTGGAAGCACGAGATCATGGGATGCCAGGCCGGGCAGCACGAGCCACAGTGCATGTGCAGCTGGAGGACCAGAATGACCACACCCCTAGCTTCACATTGCCACACTACCGCGTGGCTGTGACTGAGGATCTGCCCCCTGGTTCCACCCTGCTCACCCTGGAGGCCACAGACGCCGATGGAAGCCGCTCCCATGCCACCATGGACTATAGCATCGTCAGTGGCAACCGGGGCCGAGTCTTCCAGCTGGAACCCCGGCTGGCTGAGACTGAGGAAGGTAGTGGACTAGGCCCCCGGGCACTGGGCTGCCTGGTGTTGCTTGAGCCTCTAGACTTTGAAAGTTTAACCCAGTACAACTTAACTGTGGCTGCAGCTGACCGGGGGCAGCCCCCTCGGAGTTCAGCCGTGCCTGTCACTGTCACTGTGCTGGATGTCAATGATAACCCCCCTGTCTTCACTCATGCGTCATACCACATGGCAGTTCCCGAGGACACACCCGTTGGAGCTGAGCTGCTGCATGTGGAGGCCTCTGATGCTGACCCAGGTCCTCATGGCCTTGTGCGTTTCACCGTTAGCTCAGGTGACCCTTCTGGCCTCTTCGAACTGGATGAGAGCTCAGGTGCCTTGCGACTTGCCCGCCCCTTGGACTGTGAGACCCAGGCTCGACATCAGCTTGTAGTGCAGGCTGCCGACCCTGCTGGGGTACACTTTGCTCTGGCACCAGTGACCATCGAGGTCCAGGATGTGAATGACCATGGACCCATCTTCCCGCTGAGCTTGCTCAGCACCAGCCTGGCAGAGAATCAACCTCCAGGCACTCTTGTGACCACTCTGCATGCGATTGATGGGGATGCTGGGGCTTTCGGGAGGCTCCACTACAGCCTGCTGGAGGCCGGGCCAGGACCCGAGGGCCGCGAGGCATTTGCACTGAACAGTTCAACGGGGGAGTTGCGGGCACGAGTGGCCTTTGACTATGAGCACACCGGAAGCTTCCAGCTGCTGGTGGGTGCTGCTGATGCTGGGAATCTCTCAGCCTCTGTCACTGTGTCAGTGCTGGTGACAGGGGAGGATGAGTATGACCCAGTATTCCTGGCTCCAGCTTTCCACTTCCAAGTGCCAGAAGGTGCCCGGCGTGGCTACAGCCTTGGTCATGTGCAGGCAACAGATGAAGACGGAGGTGCTGATGGCCTGGTGCTCTACTCCCTTGCCACCTCTTCCCCCTATTTTGGTATCAACCAGACTACAGGTGCCCTGTACCTTCGAGTGGATAGCCGGGCACCAGGCAGTGGAACAGGCACTTCTGGGAATGGAGGCCGGACACGGCGTGAGGCACCACGGGAGCTGAGGCTGGAGGTGGTGGCACGGGGGCCTCTGCCGGGTTCCCGGAGTGCCACAGTGCCCGTGACTGTGGATATCACCCACACTGCACTAGGCCTGGCACCTGACCTCAACCTGCTGTTGGTGGGGGCTGTGGCAGCCTCCCTAGGAGTTGTGGTGGTGCTTGCACTTGCAGCCCTGGTCCTGGGGCTGGTGCGGGCCCGTAGCCGCAAGGCTGAGGCAGCACCTGGTCCAATGTCACAGGCAGCACCCCTGGCCAGTGGCTCTCTGCAGAAGCTAGGCCGAGAGCCACCCAGCCCACCGCCCTCAGAGCACCTCTATCACCAGACACTCCCCAGCTATGGTGGGCCAGGAGCTGGAGGACCCTACCCCCGAGGTGGCTCCTTGGACCCTTCACACTCCAGTGGCCGAGGCTCAGCAGAGGCTGCAGAGGATGACGAGATCCGCATGATCAATGAATTTCCACGTGTGGCCAGTGTGGCTTCTTCCTTGGCTGCCCGTGGCCCTGACTCTGGCATCCAGCAAGATGCAGATGGACTGAGTGACACATCCTGCGAGCCACCTGCCCCTGACACCTGGTATAAAGGCCGCAAGGCAGGGCTGCTGCTGCCAGGTACAGGAGGCACTCTGTACCGAGAAGAGGGCCCACCAGCCACTGCCACAGCCTTCCTCGGGGGCTGTGGCCTAAGCCCTGCACCCACTGGGGACTATGGCTTCCCAGCAGATGGCAAGCCATGTGTGGCAGGTGCACTGACAGCCATTGTGGCTGGTGAGGAGGAGCTCCGTGGCAGCTATAACTGGGACTACCTGCTGAGCTGGTGCCCTCAGTTCCAGCCACTGGCCAGTGTCTTCACAGAGATTGCCCGGCTCAAGGATGAAGCTCGGCCATGTCCCCCGGCTCCCCGTATTGACCCACCACCCCTCATCACTGCTGTGGCCCACCCAGGAGCCAAGTCTGTGCCCCCAAAACCAGCCAGCACGGCAGCAACCCGGGCCATCTTCCCACCAGCCTCTCACCGCTCCCCTATCAGCCACGAAGGTTCCCTATCCTCAGCTGCCATGTCTCCCAGCTTCTCACCCTCACTTTCTCCTCTGGCTGCTCGCTCACCCGTTGTCTCACCATTTGGGGTAGCCCAGGGTCCCTCAGCCTCAGCTCTCAGCGCAGAGTCTGGCCTGGAGCCACCTGATGACACAGAGCTGCACATCTAGCTGTGGCCCAGGCTGGGCCCCGACCTGGGATGCGCACAGTGTCCCCAATGCAGGCCCGATCTGAGCCTGCCCTGGGCAGCCTCGGACCATGACTGACCACGGGGGAGGCCAGCTTCCCATCCTGAACCCTTCCAGTGGGGGCAGGTCCCACGTCTCACCCAGCTCTGTCAGAGCACAGTGCCCCAGAGGCTCTGTGGGGGCACTGACTTGGGGACAGGTCCAATGTGGGGTGAAATAAGGAGGCAGCAGCCCTGGGTTCTCCTCAGTGAGGGCTTCCTGCCCTGCACCAGCACCCTGAGGTGGAGCTGAGACTTTATTTATTGGGGGGTAGGGGGATGGGGGAGGTCCCTCCAACTTGTTTGGGCCCAGCTCTGTTGGGTTCTACTGACACCCCTGCCCCTGCACAGAACCAAGTGCCAATTCTCACTCTGGAGCCTTAATAAACTGCAGTTTGTATCCAGTGTCCGGCTGTATTCTGTGGGGGCCATGGGGATGGGGGATGATTGCAAGGCACCTGATACATTGTGGACATCTCAGGGGGCACAGAGGGGTGGTGGACACAGGGACATCTAGGGTGGGGACAGCACTAGGAGCCCAAGCCTAGCCTGAGGCTGACAGTCACATCTCTACAGTTGGCCTTTCCCATTCACAAGGGTTGGAAGCCAGACAGAAGGCAGACAGCAGGGGCTTCCTTGGGGCACTGACCTAGAGAGGGATTGGCTGGGTGGGGAAAGACCTTGGGGATAACCAGCTAGGCCTGAGGATCCACGTGTTAGAAAAGCTCACGTCTCTTGAGCCTTTGCCACACCAGGCTCTCTGCTGAGCAGTGTGCCTGCTTTATCTCTGTAAATGTTCACTGCAATCCCACGAGGCAGAGCACTTTAGATCTAACCGCTTCCATATTCTAAACGAAACCTAGGCTCTGAGAAGTTGGGTGGCTTTCTTAATACCATACAACTAAGGAGGAACTGTGGGTCTGTGCGCCCCAGATCCGCCCCCCACTTTTTTAAAGATTTTATTTATTTATTTGACAGAGATCACAAGTAGGTAGAGAGGCAGGCAGAGAGGGGGGGGGGAAGCAGGTTCCCTGCTTAACCCACTGAGCCACCCAGGTGCCCCACCAGAGCCCCTTTCTTAAGTGCTCCCCTACACCCCTTGGTGAGTGCCAGCTGGCCTCTAGCAGCTAGGGGGAGCCCTGGATGAACCCAGTGGTCCGGGAGCCACAGAAGAAGGATCCAGTCGCAGCCCCACCCATTGGGAGGAGGAGCCAGCAGGGCACTAGTTTCCAGGCAGCCATGTGGTGGTGGTGGAATATAAGGCTCATGTGATCTGTCACATGACAGCGGATCTCCAGAAAGGCAGCATGAGACTCGGAACCTGGTGAGAAATTAGGGGACCCCAGGAGGGGGGGATTATGTTGGAGGGTGGGAATACAGTGGCAGTCCGGCTCCCGCTGAAACCCACCTGCCACCTCTGCAGCTTCCTAGGGCTCCTTGCCCTCTTCGTCACCGGCAAATGCAGTTACAGCCCAGAGCCGGACCAGCAGCGGATGTGAGTTGACTTGGCACACACTGCCCCCTTCCCTAGGCCCTGTCCTATGCCCACTGTCTTGGCCCAGCCTCCCTCACCCCTTACCATCTCCTGGTACCCACCCCATAATCTTATCCCCAGGTTCCCAGGCTCAGGCTCAACCTTTCACCTCCTGTGAGCCATATCTGCCTCTGGGATCCTCAGCACTTAATCCTGAACCTTCCATGACTAATATTTCCTATCCCCACACTAACAAAGCCCATGTTCCTGACCTCTGACCCTGCAGGTTGCCCCCAGGCTGGGTGTCCCTAGGCCGTGTAGACTCCAAGGAAGAGCTGAGTCTCACCTTTGCCCTGAGACAGCAGAACGTGAAAAGATTGTCCGAGCTGGTGCAGGCTGTGTCGGATCCTAGCTCTCCTCATTATGGTGCCTACGGGGATAGGGATTGGGACTGGGAAGTGGGATGTTGTGAAGGGACCCTGGGCTGGGCTGACTGTGGGATGGCACACATAACGTCAAGGTCATGCTCTTGGTGCCTAGGAAGGTGGTGATACAGGGCAGTTGAATG
>RCUC01103398.1:0-22378 GCA_003697995.1 Taxidea taxus jeffersonii
ACTGAGCCACCCAGGCGCCCCCTGCCACAGAGTTTTAAGGGAGGGGGACGTGGAGCTGGAGAAGCTGTACTTTCAGAAGTTCCCCCAGGTGGTTTGGATGGGCAGCCATGGTTAGCTGGAACCAGGAATCCACAGCCTACCAGCTGCTCTTCATCTCCATGGCAACAGAGGCAGAAGAAGCAAGCATTAACTGTGGCATAAAGTATTTAAGCTAATGTAAGTTTGCTTTTAATTACCGGATTTGCATTTGTCATTATAACCCTTCAGTGGATATCTTTTCCTTGGCCCCATGCCTAAGATTTGGGTCTCTGCCACCAGGTGAACACTCATGTTTTTGGCTATAGATTTTTTTTTTTTTTTTTTTTACCAAGGCTTTTACCAATTACGTCTCAAAGACAAACATTAAAACCCAAGTCAGTTAAACTTTGTCTCTAGAGACGCACGCCATCAAAAATAACAGTATACAAAATCAATGCATCTAATTTTAAGTCTAAACAATGGAATAAGATATAGAACCAGATATAAAGAAATAGAAAGAATAGAAAGGCCCAGGCACACATTTATTTACTAAGCCTCAACTGTTACATGCAGTTTTTAATTTAATACTGGTTTTCCTTTCTGAGACTAAATAGGAAAACTAGTATATCTGATTTTACTTCTAGAGCCAGAACTTTTTATGGCTATACTGATTCCCAAAGTCCTTCTTTTTTTGAAGCTTTGGAAAGAAGTATATTTTTCCTGAAACCTAAGGCATCAAAAGCCATTTTGCAATATTGTAGCCTTTTATGGAGAAATAGTAGTAATAATAACATATGCAGTTTCTTCTACCTATTTCCTGTTCTAATTGCCTTCTCTCCTGCTCTTTTTTTTAAATAGAAATGTCTATGTCTTCATAGAATTTTCTCAGTGTCTTCTAGTTTTCTTTTTTCCTGCCAAGAAAAGCCTCTTGCCTGAATTAACCTTTGTTTCCAAACTTTCCATGTTTGAGGCTTTGTAAAATCCTGTGATGCTCTCTTATGTTATTTATTATCATTAATGATGATGATGACAATAATAAATACCTCAATACATTCTTTAGATATCGTTTAATTTTATTTGTTCAAATCAGGAAGGGTTCCCATGACAACCAAGCTATGTCCTTCTCCTTGGGTGGCATGATTCCGGTGTGAAAGTTATATGACACAAACTAGCCACAGATTATTTTTAGTTTAAAGTATCATTTCCAAGTAATTTACAACCTACTCCAGGGCTCTATATTTCTGTAAGAAAGAAGCCAAGCATTTTTTCTACTTAAGCATTTAATAACCAAAATGAAAACAAAATGAAAAATTATAGTTGTGATGGGAAGAAGTAGTTGTGAACACATGGTCCTCACTTTGGAGGGGGGGGGGATGAGGACCTGCCCATTTATCTGACTTACAATCTTGTCGTTGCTTCTCTGAGAGCTTGCTTTCTCATTTCAGGGGAGGGGGCGGCAAATACGATGAGTGTTAAATGAGTGTGTGTGTGTGTGTGTGTGTGTGAGTGTGTGTGTGTGTGTACCCAGGTGTATCTCGCAGAAGGAGAGCTTTGGTGTTGGGTAGCTGTAAGGGATTGAATGCTTGTGTCCTCCACCAATTTCCAGTGTTGAAACTCTGCCTCCCAAGGTGATGGGATTAGGAGGGGGACTTTGGGAGATCATTAAGATTAGATAAAATCATGTGGGTGGAGCCCTTATGAATGGGATTAGTGCCCTTATAAATGTCAGGAGAGAGCTTGCTTCCTCTCTCTGCTCTCTACTATGTGATAACATGGTGAGAAGCCAGCAGTATTATACCTCCAGAAAGAGGGCTCTCCCCAGAAAATGACCATATTGACGCCCTGACCTGGGACTTCCAGTTTCCCAGTCACTCAGAAACACACGTCTGTTAAAAAAAAGGCAAGAAAGAGGAAAAGAAATGTATGCCTGTTGTTTATAAGCCTCCTGAATAATGGCATTCTGTTAGAGCAGCCTGAACTGACTAGGATACTAGCCTTAAATTCTCTCAAATCATACAGGTGGTACTAAAGATGTCATTCCATATTTTTATAAATAAACTTCAAGTTTCCCTTGCTGGAATCCAATTACACTATTCACAAAGAATTTTCTGGAAAAAAAATGAAAGTCTAGAATTCAACCTTCTTTCTCAACTGCAGGGTTGAATAAAGCGTGAGGATGAATAAAAAAATGCTCACAGTCTACAGTGGCTTGTTCTAGAAATGTAAAAGAGAAGAGCAGACATTCTTTAAAAAAACTTTCATGCTGTTTTATGAAACATTATAAAAACGGTATTACACATATTAAAGAAAATTTGGCAAACTGCAATAAAATGAAAAGTCAGAAAAAAATTTCAAGTTCCATTTCCTAAAGACAAGCACAGTTAACATTTCGAAATATTTCCTTTTTCTTTTTCTAGGAACAGGATTCTTTTAAAAAACCAATTTTATAACTCAAAAAGGCCTTATAAGAATTAAAAGCTATAAAAAGTAATTTCCTTGCTAATATATTAATATTTAGTAATGTATATGTAAAGGTAAAACATAACAAAGGATTGCTGTTATGCTGTCCTTTAACTAACTGGACACAGAATTTACTCCTCACCAGCGATACCAGGGCTAATGGAGATGTCTTCAAGGGGAAATCTGAAATACACAGAGTGATTCAAAGATGTTCATCACAGAATAACTTATTAGGAAATTATTAGCTAATGATGTCATATCCATATGATCGAATACTACACAGACATTAAAATTATATTTATAAGGATTTTTAAAAATAATGCAAAACCTTTGTGAACTGAAGTTAAGCCAAAAAAAAAAAAAGGGCAGTATTCAAAGTTTTATGTAAAATGTGATCTCAGTTATGTTTTTGTAGAAAGTTACCAAAATAAATCATAAAACACCAAAAGAGTTGTTATCCCTGAGTGCTGGGATTATGAGTAAGTTTGATTTTTTTTCTCTATAATTTTCTGCATATTCGAACATTTTCTACAACGAATATGATTTCTTTTATAAATGTCTAATAGTAAAAAAATAAAACCAAGAACACAAACTATTACCTTGCTCCATATTCTGGGAACCACGCTTGGAACACAAAGGAAGAAATTAATAGCACCAAGCATCCCTTCCTCAAAACATTTCCTGTGTTTCTAATCATATGGCAGCTGTTTGTTCTCTAATAGTCTGCTCTGAGTTTTATAGAAGCCACATTTTTTAATTGAGTTCTTTGAAGAGACTTAAGAATAACGTAGAAAGCAAAGTAGGGGCCCTCTCTCTGGCGAGGCTAGCTTGTAACACAGTTTGAAATGTTTTTCAGGGATGGTTACAGCACTCCCTGTTAGTACCCACCTTTCTCAGGAACCAGTGGCCCAGACACAGGGCTCCTGCAAGCCTGGGCATAAAATCTCGCTTACGGGGTGGAAGCCTCATGGGACCAGCACACGGCTCTTCATCACAGCTGGGGCTCTTCCCAAGCTTCCAGCAGCAGAAGGACTCCAGAAAAGTGGTTCTTGGCTTTCCTCCAGGGGAGGTGGAGCTTGAAAACAGCATCCATTTTTGATTGTGTCAAAGATTCGACTTGGTAAAGCCTCATCTCTGGGCTAGGTCTGCCTACTCCTTTACTGCTCACCTCAATGGCTCCCAAAGGCCTTTCCTTCCATTACCAGACCCAGAAGGAGGAACCTCAGGTCTTCCCCCGCTTTGTGGGGACAGGAGGTCAAACAGAAGGAGGGACTTACATCACAAAGCAGGAGTGGGATTAGAGTAAGGACAAAGCAAATTCTCGCTTTATCTCCCTGTGCGGACAGAGAAGGAGGAGATGAGTGGAATTAGGCAAGAAAGGAGCTTGGGGCTTTTTAAGAAGCCATTCAAGGACCTGGGCCGGCAGGACAGGTAGGTTTGTGACACCTTCCTTCAGGTGGAAGTCGTGATCAATTTGGCAAAGTTTCTCCAAAATACGGAAAATCCCATAGTCTCTGATTAGAAGAGATGCTGGGTGCTCTCCAAGTTGGCTGTGGTAGAGATTTGGAAGGCAGAGTTCAAGGGCTGGTTGTCATGGATGAACCCTTCCCCGTTACAATAGGAAACAAACAAATCATAAACCAACCCACAACGAACAAGGTGCTTCTATGTATACATGAGGAAGCTTCTCTGTGCGTCTGTGGTCAAGCTGTGGGTCAGATGTGTTGCTCTGGCCATGCTCCAGCAGCGTTGGGGTTGAGGAATCAGATTTCTCGTGGGTTGGGTCCTGTGGGAGTGTAGCTAGAGGCTGGATCCCTGCCCTCCCCATTTCCCTCTCCCGCTTGCCCAGCCCTGCCCTTCTGGAATCTACTTTCTTCCCACACTGCCCACTGCACCTTCCATGCCCAGCAAGTTTCCAGCCCCAGGAACTTACTTTTCTGTCTTCTGGGACAGACTTGTGTGATACCAACTGCCTGATCTCCATCTTTACCCAGTCCCTGCCTCTTTGCTCTTCCAGTCTGTCCTCAAGACCGGCGCCAGCTCAGTCCCTGCTCTACCACCAGAAAGGACTTTCTAGATGAATCAGCATCCCCATGCACTTCCTTTCTCCTCATTAAAGCACAGATGTTCTTTAATGCCTGCTTTCTTTTCAACACCGTGTCTTTGCTTTCTGTTTGTGTTGGTAAATACAGAACCACTTCATTATTTTTGTGTGTAGTGTTTACATGGTACGTTACGCTTAACTTATTCAAAAACACCCTTGACAAGAGATTTCATTCGCTTTCAATTTATTTTATTAGTAATACTCTATTTTTTAGAAGTAGTAGCCATAGAATAAAATATGAGGAAGAAACTTGTAGACTTTTAAAAAATAGCTCTTTTACATACCTTTTCAGAAATAGAATCCCTTGGTCCAAAACACACACATTTACTATTTTGATTGTATAGTTTAACTGCCTTCCATCAAATTACTTATTTTTTTATAAACTCCAAAATTGAGAAAAGTTTTTGGTGCCACCACAGCTATCCTCTTGTGATACGTTTCAGAGTGTACGAGGTCTGTTTATTTTCCTCCGAAAGACAAAAGGTAGGCAACCACTTTGCATGTAGTATTTGTAAAGAAATGTGCTACAAGCCCATGGATGCGTTGATTCACCTTTTTGGAGCTCTGTTTTTCATCTGTGTAACTCAGTCTTGAGTTCCCTTATATAGAGAGTTAAGATCACTTACGAATCTAAGATTTTATGGTTTTCTGATCCGCGGGCTAAAAGCAGGGGACAAAAAGCAGCAGCCAAATATCTTAATGTATCCTGTCTTACTTAAAAAAAAAAAACAAAACCATCTCTATTTTCTGAGTTTTGCAATTTTTTTTTTTACTACGGAGATCTTTTTTTTTTTTTACTATGGAGATACAATTGACATATAACACTATACTAGTTTCAAGGCTTTACTTTTTATGTTTTATTTGTATTCTACTTTTCTCAGGGTTGTATATTAATTTGTGAATGGTTAACAGCTATACAGTGTTATGCTTCCTCATCCTATCATGACATTGTATTTGGATGTTATTTCGTCCAGAAAAAGGGGCATATGAAATGGATTTTATCCTTTCCTTCCGCCTATTATCTACAGTACTCCCTCAGCCCCTAATCCAGGGCTCTTTGCTCCCAAAGTGCCTGCTAACTTCTAATAGTATACATATACATGTGACCACAAGCAAAAACTAGTATGTGTCTATATAATATATACGTATATATGTGTGTGTACGTGTGTGTGTGTGTGCACGGAGTCTGCCCATTGTATCTTACTGGCAGCCCGCACCATGAGAATGCTGAGCCATTTCGTTAGACCTTGGTGCAATGGCTTGGTTCAAAGGAATTCCACTGGTTATTCCCGTTTCACTCAAGCAGCCTCTCCCCTCATCTCATCCCCCATCTTGCCCAGTTTCTCAGTTTCCCTATTTTGAGGCCATCTCAAATTTGGCTTGTCTAAAACAGAGCTACTTATGTTTCCCACACCTTGCCCTTCCAATGGTCTCCCCCCTTTTTGTAAATGGCAACTCCGTTCTCCCAGCTAACACCTTCTGTCTGTCCTGACTGCAGACATGTCTGGTGTCTGATCACATCCCACCACCTTCACTACTACCACCGTGGCCCCCATCCCCATTGGCTTTCACCCATGTCATTACGTGAGCCTTTGAAGCAGGTGCCCTCGTTTCACCTCTGGTCCCCTCTAATTTATTTTCCATAAGACAGCCAGAATAATCCCTCTAAAAATGGCTTTATTGAGGTATAATTCATATACCATAAAATCTACCGGTTTTCAGTATATAATGTAATGATTTGAGTGCATTTACTAAGACCACTAAACCATCACCAGTATCCAGTTCTAGAACATCTCCATCACTCCCCAGAGATCCCTCATGTGTATTTGCAGTCAATCCCCATTTTTAACCAAGGCCCAGGCAAACTGCTAATCTGCTTTCTGTCTCTGTATATTTGCATATGGAACTCAGAAGGGCGGGGTTGCATGTAGGTAACCAGCAATATCATTTGGGAGGGGGACACTAAGCTTGGACCTTTGTCTTGGCAAGCTACTCAGGCTAATGCAGCAATGCTTCAAGGAGACTTAGCCACAGGGAAGCAAGAGAGACCAGATTAGGGTTTTAAAAAGATATACAGCACACGTAATCCACAGGTAAACTGTTCATAATCTCCTTTGCTCCCTAGTCAGTGAGCGTGAGCATTTGACAGGTTGATTCAAGGACCCGCAGGACCCAGGGAGGCAGGTAGATGAGCTAAGCCGGCTGGTGTATGAGACACCAGGGAGGGAATCGGAGAGCCTAGGCCCTCTTCCACCAGAGCTCTGGGTGGATGTGGGCTCAGACTTTTGCCAGATCTTCTGACTTCAAAACAAGTCTGAAATGTGGATATGATGCAAAATCTTGTTTACAAAATATTGACAGCAAATTAAAGCATTTCTTAAAGTCACTGAACCAGGGCGCCTGGGTGGCTCAGTGGGTTAAGCCTCTGCCTTTGGCTCAGGTCATGATCTCAGGGTCCTGGGATCAAGTCCCGCATCGGGCTCTCTGCTCGGCAGGGAGCCTGCTTCCTCCTCTCTCTCTGCCTGCTTCTCTGCCTCCTTGTAATCTCTCTGTCAAATAAATAAATAAAATTAAAAAAAAAAAAGACACTGAACCAGAAACAACAATGCAGATGAACAGAATGAGCCCGAGGCTGAGTAGGGGTCCTATAGCAGGGTGGGAATCTCTCAAAATCAAGTTGCTCAGCTGTCATGTATCCGAACGCAGCCCCCACACCAGGCTACACATCCTCCCGTGGCTTTTCCCTCCAACACTTTGCTCTGCATCCACTTTCCTTTGTTGCCGGTTCCTAGACATGCTAGCTTGAGTTGGCACGCAGCAACTTAGAATTTCTACTCAACTGCTCTTTTGAAAGAACTTTTGAATTAAAAAGTTAGATCCCCCCCAAGATGCACTGAATACCCAGTTAGCCTGCAGTTCCATTACAAGCCCAGAGAAAAATGCCCGCACTGCTTGGTTTGCTTTCTTGCTTAGTTGTAAGGCCAGGCGAACACAAGTAACCAACACTGGCTGAAGCGAAGAGCGATGGGCGGAGGTTCTTCGGGCGAATTGAGCCTGAAGACTGCAGGGGCCTTGGGCTGCAAATGGGCTCGAGGCCGGGATGGCCAGTCACCCAGCTGGTCAGATGTGGACCAAGGAGGGACAGGTCATCCCAATAGTCATTGGAGCCAGGGGGTGGAGAGGGTATGTGAAGGGAAGACTCACACTGTCCTCCGTGTGGTAAACGAGGTGACTGGATGGACACACAACCAGAACCAAAGTCTTTCATTTCTCTGGAGAGATGGAAAATAGTGATTAAACTTTGTTTCTGGTAAGCACTTTATCCCTTTTAGGACTCTTTTCTGCAGTGGAGGGGTGCATTATTAACATCTTAAAGAAAATGTTAAAGAAGATATCTGCTTTGTCTCCATGTTTCATTTCCTTTAACCACCATAACAGATATATTTCAAGGGGACAGTTATTGGCAGAGTGGTTAAGGGTGTGGGCTCAGGAGTTGGTCAGCCTTTCCTCCAGATCACAGCTCTACCACTTACGAGCTCTGCAGTCTGGGGTAAGTTGTTTCATCTCTTCTCAGTTCATGCATCTGCAAAATGGGTATGATAATAGGGTTGATGTGAACATCAGGGTTGATGTGAATCATTAAATGCAATAATCCCAGTTCTGTGCCCTCCATGTAGCAAATGTTCCTTCAGTGTTAGCTGCTATGATTGATGCTGTTATTATTATCACCCTTACTGGAGTTGAGAATGGCCTAGGGGTCATTAGGCCTAACTTCATCTTGTCAGAGATGAAGAAACTCAGTCCCAGAGCTGATGTGTTCCTCACCACGGTCCCACAGCGAGTTCCTATAGAACCAGCCCGTGCAGCTTCCAGAGTTCTTCCCTCAAACGTATCCCCTCCCAATGTGCTGATGTTTGCAATCATTCTTGTCTCTCTAACAGGTGGAATGCTGGTATGGAGTTCCCTGCAGAGTTTAAAGGGAAAGAAAGAAGAGTTTACAAGGCCCTTGGAGCCAGAGACCATGTCTGTCTTGGTCTCCTCAGTAGAGTGCTTGCTACCATGTCTAGCATTTAGTGATACAATATTTAATAAACCTACGTGCATTATTCAGCAAGGAGATGACTACAAACACATTACAGGGGTAAACTTGGCACTGGTGAGCATTGGCTTCTCCCTTGGGATTGTTTCTGGGCACATTTTCTCATGTCTGTCCTGTGTTCCTCATTGAACAAGGATTAAGAGAATTTACATGAAGGGCCATGGCGGTCCACCCTCACATTCCCTCTTTCCTTCTTCTCCCACTCCCCCTCTTCTTTCCTTTACTTCCCTTCTTTCCCTTTCTCTCTCCTTTCTTCTCTGCTCCCTACTCTTTATCTCTCTCCTATTGAACCAGGATGGGGAGGTTGTGCTGTGGTGATAAACACCTCTAAATGTCAGTGGCCTAATGTAGCAAAGTTGGTTTCTCACTTAAGCAGAATTGTCTGGAACTCTGGGTGCCACTGGAGGACAAGTGTCTTCCTTTCATGTGCTGGTTCAGCATTCCAGGCTTCTCCAGGCTATGGCATGCCCCATAGCAACGAGGGCCACCACTCTCCCAGGGGGCTGAGCACTGAACCCTCAAGGGACTCATGATGGTATTGAATGCTCCACCCGTGTCACTTCCCCCTACTCTGGCATGGACTAGTTACAGAGATGAGAGCTGGGAAGGGTCATCCCTCCATGGGTCTGGAAGGTCCCAGAAGACAAGGAGGACAGGATCTGGGTGTGCATGAGAAATTTCTACCACAATTCTTTCACAGAATTCAGCCCTTGTCCTCATCTGCTCTCCTGTTTCACTTCTGTTCTCTTCTTTCCTCTTCTCTCACCCCCGCCTTCATGCCCTTCCATGCCTCCCATGTCCTTCGCTCTTGCCTCCCTCCAGCTGCTGTGTGGTATCCTCCCACTCCACACAGAGCAGCTGCTGTCCAAGGATGGTGCTGTGACTGCCTGGTCTGCTTGACCTTGAGCTTCTTGCCTGGATGGAGACAAAGGCAACACTTTCCCCTCTTCTTCTGGGCTCACTAGGGATTTAGGACAAAATCCTCCTGTTGTCCTGGACACTTTTTCCAGAGGCTGAAAGGGCTGGTGAAAGGTCAAGCCAGTAGTCTTGCACTTGGGAGACACCAGGCAGCCCCAGAAACATACCCTTTTCCTTTCAGAAGTCAGTGCTTTCCAAGACCCCGACACCCCAACTCCCTGTCCCAGCTCAAAGCTCAGAGGAGCTGGGCATGCATTTGGAAGGATGTGTTTTCAACTCTCTTCATGGGATCTAGGCACTGAATACTGGCCTTAATTGTAAGGAGTAATCAGTTTAACTTCTTGACAGTATCAAGAAGGGCCCCCAGTGAGTGTTCCAGATGGCCATAGAAACCTCAAAGTGTTGTGAGCTAGGAAGGAGCCTGATTTTTCACATTTGCAACAGATGGAGAGAGCATATGTGGCAGACAAGTGGAAAGAACATGGCATTGGGAGCCTGGCTCGGCCATAGATTCATGGTGTCTGTCCATCGGGTCTCTCTCCCTCTGGGTCTCAGGTCCTTCCCCTGCAAAGAGAGTGGTTGGACAAGGCGAACTTTGAAGCATTTAGGGGCTATGATTCTCTGAGTCTGGCCTATCTTGTTTGCCATGGAGGATAACGCCTATGGCCAGGAGTAGAATGCGATGCCTGAGGACTTAAAAGGGTCTCAGTATCTCATGGTTCACAGAAAAAAAGGAACAGAAAGGTGGTGAAGAGTGAATGAGGATGTGTGGAAAAACGAAGTGTGAAGAGGCAGCACCAAGGGGCAGGGCTTGAAGACTATACATATTAATTCCTTATATTCCTCAAAAAGCATCTCAGCTTATACGGTCAATTGTATTCTTTGTAGTCTCTTCTCTTATTTTTTCCCCTTATAAAAATTTGAGTGTCAGAAAATGCTGAGGATGAAAATATTAGGAGACTTAGAATCAGCTTGTTGAGGTATTCGGTATAGACACATCAGCTTTTGGTGATTTCCCCCAAAGTTGAAGGTTATAATTTTTCTACTCTTCCTCAGAAATAATGGTCTCTTGGAATGTGCAAGTAAATTAGTCATACTGTGTCCTCAGAATTGGTCTCCGTAATACGTCCTCGTCTCTGGAAAAGAGCTGCAGTTGTATAATGGATTTTAGAAGTCTCCAAATCTGGTTCAACTAACATATTTGTTAGTCTAATAAATGATATTGCTTTTGTCAAGATTTTTCCATATAGCACAATTTAATAGAGGAATCAATAGTTTCTCAGGCATGACAAAAGGACCTGGGTGTGCTTTGATGGGAGTCACAAAGTCTCTTGTTGTTCTAATAAAGCCAAAATGGAAAAAAAAATGTTTTTTCCCCTCTTTCAAGTGTATTTTTATGAAGCTAGAATATACATACTGCTTTCTCTAGGAAAATATTTGTTTATCAACATTTTTTTCCTACAGCCTAGTCTTACTCTGTTATTACACATGAATATGCATTTTACTTTCATCTTACTCCTCCCCCTTGTTTGAAGAGCGGTCACTAGTACATGCTTCTTCAGGGAAAAACTCAAGTCTGAAGATACTTTGATCCATTGGATATTTCTTTAGACAGCATTTTCGAACTGTTTTGGGCAAATGTTGGCATCTACCCATGTTTCTTCTCATCATAACTTTTTAAAGGTCCACAAAGTAGTCTCATACAGCGAGAGGCCATCTCCTCTAACAGCTCCTACCTTAACTGGCATTATAAGGTTTTAAGGTTGTGTGTGCCGTCCTCTGACCCCTGCTGCCATATTGACACTTTTGCTGACTCTAGTTAATGGGTTAAACAAATCTCTTTTGGAGTTGTTGAAGCTGTTTGGAAGGAAATCGCTTTGGTGTTGAGAATATTAGAACATCTGTGTGTCTCTTCCTCAGCCAAAACATTCAGTTTTTGCCATGGAATGTGTTATTTGGAGGATGTCTGACTTTGCCGGCTGTGGGTTCTACCTACTGGCAGAAACAATTTGCTGACATTGTCCCTTAGCAGTTATCCCCAAATAACACCATCTTCAAATACGCAAGCATGGGTCAGAAAATGACTTTTGGGGACAATTTCTACCAAACTGATGACAGGCTGCTTTTTGAAAAGCTGAGATTATTGGCCATGGCTGTCTTTCGAGACAGAAATAGTCTCAGAACATTTCCAGAGAGAAGATAAATGAGTACATCGATGTGATGGGGAGCTAAAATTGACTGTAGAGACTAGCTGTGTTGAGAGAAGTGCTTTTCAACTTGACTACATGTTAGAATTACCTGGTGGTCTTTTAAAAAAATACCAGGGTCTTGGTCTTTCTCCTAGAGATGTCTGATTCAGCTGGTCTGGGTTAGGGCAATAGTCTCTTCCTTGCTTTTTCTCCTTTTCAGGTGATTGTAATGGGGAGTCAGGGTTGAGAACCATGAGTCTAGAGCAGCATTACTCAAAGTGTGGGTCCTTAGCCAGCAGCAACAGAATCACATTGGAATTTGTCAGAAATGCAGTTGGGAGCGGAGCCCAACTGTTTCCAGCTCTCAGGAAGGTTCTTACTTAGGATACTCAAATGCTAGCCCACATCAGAATCACCTGGAGGGCTTGTTAAAATACAGACTGCTAGGCTCCACCCCCCCCAAGTTTCTGATTGAGTAGGCCTAGAATGCGACCTGAGAACTTGCATCTTGAACCAGCTTTCAGGTGAGGCTGATGTTGCTAGTCTGTGGTCCATGCTTGGAGGAGCATTAGCCCAGAGGAGGCCTGGGGACTTGGATTGTTTCTGAGTTGTTGCAAAGGTGGATTTTTTTAAAAGATTTTATTTATTTATTTGACAGACAGAGATCACAAGTAGGCAGAGAAGCAGAGAGAGAGGAGGAAGCAGGCTCCTTGCTGAGCAGAGAGCCTGATGCTGGGCTCGATCCTAGGACCCTGGGATCACAACCTGAGCCGAAGGCAGAAGCTTAACCCACTGAGCCACCCAGGTGCCCCGCAAAGGTGGATATTTAAGACATTAGGGTCTCAGTGCTCATATAGAAGGACTCAAAGAACCCATTGCTCTGTCTAGGAAGCTCCCTCCTCCACCCCTTTTTAAAAAGATTTTTCTGGCAAGGCTGCAGAGCATGGGATCAAACCACAATGTCAAGCTTTATCACAGATGATGGCTATTGCTTTGACTATTTTGACTAAGACACTTTGCTAGTTTTATCATGGTGAAAGGAATTAACCTGAAAGATTTTTCTTTCCCTTTTCTGTATTGATTGGTGGTTTGAATGTATTAGGCAAATTGATGGAAGGCTTGTCAGACACACTTTATGGTAGAATCTGTTTTTGCCTCAGTGATAGAAGTAGAACATAAATGAGTATCTTTAGGTAAAGAGAAGTAACATGTTTTTTCTATCTCACTGAGGGGCTGGATGATATTTAAGGCAATGGTTCTCCAAATGTGTTTAAGATGTAGTCAGGGGAGAATGAAGAGTCTTCTCTGGGTGAGTCTGATTAGCTCTCAGGCGAGAACTGTTGCTTTGGAATAAGGATCACGAACTCAAATGCTTCCAAGGACCGGGAGAGGTGGGGCCTGGTGGTGAGGGCAGTGGGGGCCCAGTATCCTTTGGCTGTCTGCAGGAAGCAGCCCTTCTCCCCATTCCAGCTGCTTCTGGGCACGTGGGAATACTACACAGCATCGACAGAACTTCTGTTTTTAAAGATTTTATTTTTATTTTATTATTTGTCAGAGAGAGAGGCAGGCAGAGGCAGAGGGAGAAGCAGGCTCCCCGCTGAACAAGGAGCCTGATGCGGGACTCGATCCCAGGACGCTGGGATCATGACCTGAGCCGAAGGCAGCCGCCCAACTAACTGAGCCACCCAGGCGTCCCTGTTTTTAAGAGGTAAGACAAAGATCCTCCATTTCTTCTGAGAAATTTCCTCATCTTTAAATGTTGGCAACACAGTTTGAAAAATGTAAAATCCTTGTGCTGACCAAACAAGACACCTTCGTGGACAGTTTCTGACCTTAGGGTGCCTTCTCTAAGTCAAAGATTCCATTAAGGGACGCCTGGGTGGCTCAGTTGGTTAAGCAGCTGCCTTCGGCTCAGGTCATGATCCCAGCATCCTGGGATCGAGTCCCACATTGGGCTCTTTGCTTGGCAGGGAGCCTGCTTCTCCCTCTGCCTCTGCCTGCCACTCTGTCTGCCTGTGCTCACTCTCTCTCTCTAACAAATAAGTAAATAAAATCTTAAAAAAAAAAAAAAAAGATTCCATTAAGAGTCATTCAAAATGAGTCCTTTTCAAAGTAACCTAAGAAGTACACCCAATGTCCTGGGCTTGCTTTCCTTCCTTGTGATTCCGTGGGATAGCAGGGCAACAGGGAAAATGTTATTACATACCTTCTAGAAAGGATAATTGAAATATTTCTGGCTCTAGTTTATGTGCGTCCAGATTTTAATATAATAATCCTTCTCAGCACAACATATTTCTTTGGAAATGAACTTTGGATGCTTTTCAGCTTTTAATGCATGGAATTAGCATGATAGGGGTTGGAAAAGTTTCAAACGCCATAGAAGAGCCGCCACAAAAGAACACTCAGGCCAATAACTGAAAATCTCAGTGGTATATGCTTCAATTATTGGGTCTTGGGTATTCAGGGCTGACTACCTCTTCCTGCATATTGAATTCTTGTGGCATTCAGTTCCTGTAACATTTAGGGAATAGATGGGTGAGAAGTGATGGAGAAGAGAAATTTAAAAAGCAGGCATGACATTCCTTTTTATTATGTTTGTCTGTCCTCTCAAGGACAAAAGAGGCGCCTCCCATCTGTTTAAATATTGGACTGGCATTTCCAGCCTGGAGATGCTGGAGGGTTTGTGGGTCTTAGTTGTACACCCGACTTTGCAATTCAGCCCCCAGACTTCCATTTCATCAGGGGGAGTCTGCTCTTATGCTTGTGCATTGGTGAAAGTTTGCTCTGCCCTCCACCGAGTTTGTTGATGGATTTGTAGTCGTACACTATCTGTCTCAGGCTGCTGACGGGATGGAGAGGCTTGGATAGAGCATACCTGTAGCTCTGCGGTAACCCCATTTTATTCCCTTTATATGTTGCATTTCAGTTTTTGTGGCCTCTGAAGATACACTTTGGTATGTGTTGGCAGGTCAACAGAGGGAAAAATTCCAGGGATGAAATCCAAGGTTGTCACTATTACTTCTGGAATATAAATATAGAATAATGGTCGGTGGGATTTCCCCATAGTCCACACCAGTGTATGGGAAATAGGATTCATCTATGATATTCACATCTGGCTAATAAGAAAGCGGTATTTTGTTTCACACTTACTATTTCTCCTTGTGTGTTTTCTGTCTTGGGGTCCCAGTGGAGGAGATGGAATTTGTATGTTTTTGGATCGCTAGCCAAATAGCATCTAATCTCTCTTAAGCATGAATAAAGTCTTTACAAGTACAGACACAGCTGAGAAAACTGCAGTTGGGTGGGGATGCTACTGTGTTGCCGTTTGGAGAACAAGTGCAGAAATGTTTGCCTGATGTAGTTTTTGTACTTTGGAAAGTAACTGAGAAAGGGATAGGAACAACAGGCAGATCTTTAATTATAGGAGCCATTTTAGAAAGGAGAAAAACATTATGGAAATTGAAAAGAAATATTTTGGATTCTGACTCAAGCCCTGGTATGAGTTTGGAATGTTCTAATCTGTTCAGCATGAGCCAGAAATAGTTTCCTAAGGAGGCAGACATAGGCTCTTCCCAGCGGACCTTGGCCTCCTGGTTTTGGTGCCGTAGGTAGACGTTCTGTTGGCTCTTCTGCTGAGTGGCCTCTTAGTGATGAAAATTGATGAAAATTCTTACTCTGGTCTGTGTGGTAGTGTGGGGCAGCCCAGAGTTCATTTCCCATCAGTCCCTGCTATGAAGTTGTCCACTATTTCCCAACCAGTGAACGTAGTTGGTTCTTAAACTCTCTGGTCATGAATTTTTTTTATAAAATTGAGAGTGATAGTATTTGCTTTGCTGCCCCATGAAATTTTGATAGACAACGGAGATAAAAAATTACAAGTGCTTCTCAAATTGCTAAGTGATTCAGAGATGTACGGAATTATTAGTCAGTCTACTACTGGGAGGACAAGAGGAACGAGGCAACTTCCAGGCCCAAATAAAAAGGTTGTAAGTAGGATCAAATGTCCGTGGGTAAGTCATTTAGGAGCACGGGGCCATTGCAGTCAACCTCAGTGGTCAGTCAGATTTGAATTCAAATCTTTGCTTTACTAACAGTGTGTTCTTGGGCCTTACTTTCCTCATCCATAAAAACAGCAACAAACCCCACCACACAGAGTGATTGTGTACTTTAAGTGAGATGATATAAAGGAAAGTACATATATAGCTCAGTTCCTATTAGAGGCTCAATAAGGGATTTTTGTTTGTTTTAGTTGTTGTTTTTAAGATTTTATTTATTTATTTAACACAGAGAGAGAGAGAGATCACAAGTAGGCAGAGAGGCAGGCAGAGAGAGAGGGGGAAGCAAGCTCCCCACTGAGCAGAGAGCCTGATTTGGGGCTCAATCCCAGGAACCTGAGATCATGACCTGAGCTGAAGGCAGAGGCTTAACCCACCGAGCCACCCAGGTGCCCCAATAAGTTTTGATTGGATTCACTGAATCATACACTGACAGAGATATCCTTAGTAGATTGCATATGGTTTCAGAATATCCAAGATACTGTGGACCACTTTGTTGGACCAGCCTAGCTCCTTTTAATAAATCTGAAGAAGCCCGAATTCAAGTTTGGCTGTACCAGTAGGAGACTGGCCAAAAGGCCCCTCCTTAATAAATATTGCATGTGCAACGGTGTTATTCCTTCTGGATAAAGCATTGCTTCTCCAAATGTCCTCTTTCCCAATGCAGGTACCTTGCACAGAACACATGAGGAGATGATTGCCTATTAGCTCTTCAGCCATCAGTTGGTTGAGCTTGAGTTAGAGGAACAGCACAGGGGCAGGGTTAGGTCTTATGTTATGGGTGAGGGGAATATTTGGCATTGTCGAAATCACCATCAAATTGCCCGTAACCCCACTATGTCTGATTTTTGTGCATATGTAATGAGCCAACACAGTTTACCCCAGAGTTGGAATACAAGGTTGTTTTCAGGTGAGTACCAAATGAAATATTTGACTTGTGTTTAGGATTCAGTTTATATGAAAAATATTTATTCTTGTTCTTATAGTCGAATTTACTCAATTTAAATCTGTTTTGATGTTACTCACTGTACTTTACTAAGTAGAGCTTCCTGAATACCATGTTCTGGTAGAATGGGACACCAAATAGGCTTTTTGAAATGGAAACAGCTGGAGGGAGAGGTCTGTATCCTGGACCATTATATAGAGAGGGTGGTCAGGGTGGAGCATCGTGATGAGATGCTCTGGGAGGCCAGAGGGCAGCAAGGGAAAATTGGGTAAAAGGAGGATGAACAAAAGGTGAGATATTTTTATTTTAAAAATATATTTATTTTATTTATTAACATATAATGTATTATTTGCCCCAGGGATACAGGTCTTGGATCATTAGGCTTACACATTTCACAGCACTCAGTATAGCACATGCCCTCCCCAATGTCCATAACCCAGCCACCTTATCCCTCCCCCCACCACCCACCAACCCTCAGTTTGTTTCATGAGATTTAGAGTCTCTTATGGTTTGTCTCCCTCCTGATTCCATCTTGTTTCATTTTTTCCCTCCCTACCCCCCCACAAACCTCTGCCCTGCCTCTCAAATTCCTCATATCAGAGAGATCATATGATAATTGTCTTTCTCTGATTGACTTACTTTGCTCAGCATAATACCCTTTAGTTCCATCCACGTCATTGGAAATGGCAAGATATCATTTTTTTGATGGCTGCACAGTATTCCATTGTATATATATGTATGCCACATCTTCTTTATCCATTCATCTGTTGAGGGATGTCTAGGTTCTTTCCATAGTTTGGCTATTGTGGACATTGCTGTTATAAACACTGGGGGGACACGTGCTCCTTTGGATTACTACATTTGTATCTTTAGGGTAAATACCCAGTAGTGTGATTGTAGGGTCAGAGAGTAGCTCTATTTTCAACTTTTTGAGGAACCTCCATGCTGTTTTCCAGAGTAGTTGCACCAGCTTGTATCCCACCAACAGTGTAGGAAAGTCCCCTTTCCTGTCCTTTCCTGACTTGCCAACATCTGTCCTTTCCTGACTTGTTAATTTTAGCCATTCTGGTTGGTGTGGGGTGGTATCTCACTGTGGTTTTGATTTACATTTCCCTGATGTCAAGTGATGTTGAACACTTTTTCATGTGTCTGTCGGCCATCTGGATGTCTTCTTTGCAGAAATGTCTGTTCAAGCCTTCTGCCCATTTCTTGATTGGATTATTTGTTCTTTGGGTGTTGAGTTTGATAAGTTCTTTATCAATTTTGGATACAAGCCCTTTATCTGATATGTCATTTGTGAATATCTTCTCCCATTCTGTCAGTTATACTTTGGTTTTGTTCACTGTTTCCTTTGCTGTGCAAAAGCTTTTTATTTTGATGAAGTCCCAATAGTTCATTTTTGCCCTTGCTTCCCTTGCCTTTGGCAATGTTTCTAGGAAGAAGTTGCTGCAGCTGAGGTCGAAGAGGTTACTGCCTGTGTTCTCCTCTAGGATTTTGAGGCATTCCTGTCCATTGATGTCTTTCATCCATTTTGAGTCTATTTTTATGTGTTATGTAAGGAAATGGGTCCAGTTTCATTTTTCTGCATGTGGCTGTCCAATTTTCCCAACATCATTTGTTGAAGACACTGTCTTTTTTCCATTGGACATTCTTTCCTGCTTTGGCTAATATTAGTTGATCATAGAGTTGAGGGTCTAATTTTGGGCTCTCTGTTCTATTTCATTGATCTGTCTGTTTTTGTGCCAGTATCATACTGTCTTGATGATTACAGCTTTATAATAGAGCTTGAAGTCTGGAATTGTGATGCCACCAACTTTGGCTTTCTTTTTCAACATTCCTCTGGCTATTCAGGGTCTTTTCTCTTTACACATAAACTTTAGGATTATTTATTCCATTTCCTTGAAAAAAGTTGATGGTATTTTGATAGGGAGTGTATTAAATGTGTAGATTGTTTAGGCACCATAGACATTTTCGTAATATTTGATCTTCCAACCCATGAGCATGGAACATTTTCCCATTTCTTTGTGTCTTCCTCCATTTCTTTCATGAGTACTTTATAGTTTTCTGAGTACAGATTCTTTGCCTCTTTGGTTAGGCTTATTCCTGGGTATCTTATTATTTTGGTGCAATTGTAAAATGAAATCGACTCCTCAATTTCTTTCTTCTGTCTTGCTGTTGATGTATAGAAATGCAACTCATTTCTGTGCATTGATTTTATATCCTGACACTTGACTGAATTCTTGTATGAGTTCTAGCCATTTTGGAGTGGAGTCTTTTGGTTGTTCCAAATAAAGTATCATATCATCTGCAAAGAGTGAGAGTTTGACTTCCTCTTTGCTGATTCATATGCCCTTTATTTCTTTTTGTTGTTTGATTGCTGAGGCTAGGACTTCTAGTACTATGTTGAGTAGCAGTGGTGATAGTGGACATCCCTGCCATGTTCCTGACTTTAGGGGAAAAGCTCTCAATTTTTCCCCATTGAGAATGATATTTGCTGTGGGTTTTTCAGAGATGGCTTTGATGATATTGAGGTTTGATAGAGGATACCTCTATCCCTACACTTTGAAGAGTTTTGATCAAGAAAGAATGCTGTACTTTGTCATATGCTTTTTGAGTATCAATTGAGAGTATCATATGGTTCTTGTTCTTTCTTTTATTAATGTATTGTATCACATTGATTGATTGATTTGTGGATGTTGAACCAACCTTGCAACCCTGGAATAAATCCCACTTGGTCGTGGTGAATAACCCTTTTAATGTACTATTGGATCCTATTGGCTAGTATTTTGGTGAGAATTTTCACATCTGTGTTCATCAAGGATATTGGTCTGTAATTCTCTTTTTTGATGGGGTCTTTGGTTTTGGGATCAAGGTGATGCTGGCCTCATAAAATGAGTTTGGAAGTTTTCCTTCTATTTCTATTTTTTGGAACAGTTTCAGGAGAATAGGTATTAACTCTTATTTAAATGTCAGGTAGAATTCACCTGGAAAACCATCTGGCCCTGGGCTCTTGTTTGTTGTGAGATTTTTGATGACTGCTTCAATCTCCTTACTGGTTATGGGTCTGTTCAGGTTTTCCATTTCTTCCTGGCTCAGTTGTGGTAGTTTGTATGTCTCTAGGAATGCATCCATTTCTTCCAGGTTGTCAAATTTGCTGGGGTAATATGGTCATAATATGTTCTTCTAATTGTTCGCATTTCTTGGGTGTTGGTTGTGATCTCTTCTCTTTCATTCATGGTTTTATTAATTTGGGTCCTTTCTCTTTTCTTTTTCATAGCTCTGGCCAGGGGTTTATCAGTCTTATTAGTTTTTTTAAAGAACCAGCTCTAGTTTTGTTGATTTGTTCTACTGTTCTTTTGGTTTCTATTTCATTGATTTCTGCTCTGATCTTTATTATTTCTCTTCTCCTGCTGGGTTTAGGCTTTCTTTAATGTTCTTTCTCCAGCTCCTTTGGGTGTAGGGTTAGGTTGTGTACTTGAGACCTTTTTGTTTCTTGAGAAGGGCTTGTATTGCTATATACTTTCCTCTCAGGACCATCTTTGCTGTTTCCCAAAGATTTTGAACAGTTGTGTTTTCATTCTCCTTTGTTTCTGTGAATTTTTAAATTCTTCTTTAATTTCCTGGTTGACTCTTTCATTCTTTAGTAGAATGCTGTTTAGCCTCCATGTGTTTGAATTCTTTCCAACTTTCTTCTTGTGATTGAGTTCTAGTTTCAAAGCATTGTGGTCTGAAAATATGCAAGGAATGATCCCAATCTTTTGGTACCAGTTGAGACCTGATTTGTGACCCAAGATGTGATCTATTCTGGAGAATGTTCCATGTGCAGTAGAGAAGAATGTGTATTCTGTTGTTTTGGGTTGGAATGTTCTAAATATATCTGTGAAGTCCATCTGGTCCAGTGTGTCATTTAAAGCCCTTATTTCCTTGTTAATCTTTTGTTTGGATGATCTGTCCATTTCAGTGAGGGAGGTGTTAAAGTCTCCTACTGTTATTGTATTATTGTTGATGTGTTTCTTTGTTTTGCTGTTAATTGGTTTATATAATTGGCTGCTCCTATGTTGGGGCATAGATATTTAAAATTGTTAGATCTTCTTGTTGGACAGACCCTTTAAGTACGATATAGTGTCCTTCCTCATCTCTTATTAAAGTCTTTCTTTAAATCTAATCTATCTGATATGAGGATTGCCACCCCAACTTTCTTTTGGTATCCATTAGCATGGTAAATTGTTTTTCACCCCCTCACTTCAAATCTGGAACTTTTTTGGGTTTAAAATGAGTTTCTTGTAGACAGCATATTGATGGGTCCTTTTTTTTTTTTTTTAAATCCATTTTGATACCCTGTGTCTTTGGATTGGGGCATTTAACCCATTTACATTCAGGGTAACTATTGAAAGATATGAATTCAGGGGTGCCTGGGTGGCTCAGTGGGTTAAAGCTTCTGCCTTCAGCTCAGGTCATGGTCTCAAGGTCCTGGGATCAAGCCTCACATCAAGCTATCTGCTCAGCAGGGAGTTTGCTTCCTCCTCTCCCTCTCTGCCTACCTCTCCGCCTACTTGTGATCTCCCTCTGTCACATAAATAAATAAAATCTTAAAAAAAAAGAAAGATATGAATTTAGTGCCATTGTATTGCCTGTAAGGTAACTGTTATTGTATATTGTCTCTGTTCCTTTCTGATCTGCTACTTTTAGGCTCTCTCTTTGCTTAGAGGACCTGTAGGGCTGGTTTGGTGTTTATACATTCTTTTAGTTTTTGTTTATCCTGGAAGCTTTTTTATCCCCTCCCCCTTTTTTTTTCAATGACAACCTAGCTGGATATAGTATTCTTGGCTGCATATTTTTCTCATTTAGTGCTCTGAATATATCATGCCAGTCTTTCTGACCTGCCAGGTCTCTGTGGATAGGTCTGCTGACAAATTAATGTTTCTACCATTGTATGTTACAGATGTCTTGTCCCTAGCTGCTTTCAGGATTTTCTCTTTGTCACTGAGACTTGTAAGTTTTACTATTAGATGAGGGGGTGTGGACCTATTTTTATTGATTTTTGAGGGGGGTTCTCTGTGCCTCCTGGATTTTGATGCTTGTTCCCTTCACCAAAGTAGGGAAATTCTCTGCTATAATTTGCTCCAATATATCTTCTGCCCCTCTCTCTTTCTTCTTCTGGGATCCCAATTATTCTAATATTGTTTCATCTTATGGTATCATTTATCTCTTGAATTTTCCCCTCATGGCCTGGTAGTTGTTTGTCTCTCTTTTGCTCAGCTTCTTTATTCTCCATCATTTGGTCTTCTATATCACTAATTCTCTCTTCTGCCTCATTTATCATAGCAGTAAGAGCCTCCATTTTTTATTATACCTCATTAATAGCTTTTCTGATTCCAACTTGGTTAGATTTTAGTTCATTTATTTCTCCAGAAAGGGGTTCTGTAGTATCTCCCATGCTTATTTCAAGACCAGCTAGCACCTTGATAATCTTCATTCTGAACTCTAGTTCTGACATATTATTAATATCCATATTGATTAGATCCCTAGGCATTTGTAGCACCTCTTGTTCTTTTTTTGTGTGTATGTGTGTGTGTGTGTGTGTGTGTG